>ONZH01020128.1:0-37414 GCA_900303285.1 Rhinella marina
GCAAGAGAACGCACAGTACAGTTGCCAATTAAAGGCCTATATATTGTATTTTTTCAAGGTACACAGCCGTGTACTAAGTGATCAGACGGTGTGTATGAACACCAGGTATGAGAAATTACTTTGCAAGAGAACGCACAGTACAGTTGCCAATTAAAGGCCTATATATTGTATTTTTCAAGGTACACAGCCGTGTACTAACTGATTCAGACGGTGTGTATGAACACCAGGTATGAGAAATTACTTTGCAAGAGAACGCACAGTACAGTTGCCAATTAAAGGCCTATATATTGTATTTTTCAAGGTACACAGCCGTGTACTAACTGATTCAGACGGTGTGTATGAACACCAGGTTATGAGAAATTACTTTGCAAGAGAACGCACAGTACAGTTGCCAATTAAAGGCCTATATATTGTATTTTTCAAGGTACACAGCCGTGTACTAACTGATTCAGACGGTGGGTATGAACACCAGGTTATGAGAAATTACTTTGCAAGAGAACGCACAGTACAGTTGCCAATTAAAGGCCTATATATTGTATTTTTTCAAGGTACACAGCCGTGTACTAACTGATTCAGACGGTGTGTATGAACACCAGGTTATGAGAAATTACTTTGCAAGAGAACGCACAGTACAGTTGCCAATTAAAGGCCTATATATTGTATTTTTCAAGGTACACAGCCGTGTACTAACTGATTCAGACGGTGTGTATGAACACCAGGTTATGAGAAATTACTTTGCAAGAGAACGCACAGTACAGTTGCCAATTAAAGGCCTATATATTGTATTTTTTCAAGGTACACAGCCGTGTACTAACTGATCAGACGGTGTGTATGAACACCAGGTTATGAGAAATTACTTTGCAAGAGAACGCACAGTACAGTTGCCAATTAAAGGCCTATATATTGTATTTTTCAAGGTACACAGCCGTGTACTAACTGATTCAGACGGTGTGTATTAACACCAGGTATGAGAAATTACTTTTGCAAGAGAACGCACAGTACAGTTGCCAATTAAAGGCCTATATATTGTATTTTTCAAGGTACACAGCCGTGTACTAACTGATCAGACGGTGTGTATGAACACCAGGTTATGAGAAATTACTTTGCAAGAGAACGCACAGTACAGTTGCCAATTATAAGGCCTATATATTGTATTTTTTCAAGGTACACAGCCGTGTACTAACTGATTCAGACGGTGTGTATGAACACCAGGTTATGAGAAATTACTTTTGCAAGAGAACGCACAGTACAGTTGCCAATTAAAGGCCTATATATTGTATTTTTTCAAGGTACACAGCCGTGTACTAACTGATTCAGACGGTGTGTATGAACACCAGGTTATGAGAAATTACTTTGCAAGAGAACGCACAGTACAGTTGCCAATTAAAGGCCTATATATTGTATTTTTTCAAGGTACACAGCCGTGTACTAAGTGATCAGACGGTGTGTATGAACACCAGGTTATGAGAAATTACTTTGCAAGAGAACGCACAGTACAGTTGCCAATTAAAGGCCTATATATTGTATTTTTCAAGGTACACAGCCGTGTACTAAGTGATCAGACGGTGTGTATGAACACCAGGTTATGAGAAATTACTTTGCAAGAGAACGCACAGTACAGTTGCCAATTAAAGGCCTATATATTGTATATTTTCAAGGTACACAGCCGTGTACTAAGTGATCAGACGGTGTGTATGAACACCAGGTTATGAGAAATTACTTTGCAAGAGAACGCACAGTACAGTTGCCAATTAAAGGCCTATATATTGTATTTTTCAAGGTACACAGCCGTGTACTAAGTGATCAGACGGTGTGTATGAACACCAGGTTATGAGAAATTACTTTGCAAGAGAACGCACAGTACAGTTGCCAATTAAAGGCCTATATATTGTATTTTTCAAGGTACACAGCCGTGTACTAAGTGATCAGACGGTGTGTATGAACACCAGGTTATGAGAAATTACTTTGCAAGAGAACGCACAGTACAGTTGCCAATTAAAGGCCTATATATTGTATTTTTTCAAGGTACACAGCCGTGTACTAAGTGATCAGACGGTGTGTATGAACACCAGGTTATGAGAAATTACTTTGCAAGAGAACGCACAGTACAGTTGCCAATTAAAGGCCTATATATTGTATTTTTTCAAGGTACACAGCCGTGTACTAAGTGATCAGACGGTGTGTATGAACACCAGGTTATGAGAAATTACTTTGCAAGAGAACGCACAGTACAGTTGCCAATTATAAGGCCTATATATTGTATTTTTCAAGGTACACAGCCGTGTACTAAGTGATCAGACGGTGTGTATGAACACCAGTTATGAGAAATTACTTTGCAAGAGAACGCACAGTACAGTTGCCAATTAAAGGCCTATATATTGTATTTTTCAAGGTACACAGCCGTGTACTAAGTGATCAGACGGTGTGTATGAACACCAGGTTATGAGAAATTACTTTGCAAGAGAACGCACAGTACAGTTGCCAATTAAAGGCCTATATATTGTATTTTTCAAGGTACACAGCCGTGTACTAAGTGATCAGACGGTGTGTATGAACACCAGTTATGAGAAATTACTTTGCAAGAGAACGCACAGTACAGTTGCCAATTAAAGGCCTATATATTGTATTTTTTCAAGGTACACAGCCGTGTACTAAGTGATCAGACGGTGTGTATGAACACCAGTTATGAGAAATTACTTTGCAAGAGAACGCACAGTACAGTTGCCAATTAAAGGCCTATATATTGTATTTTTCAAGGTACACAGCCGTGTACTAAGTGATCAGACGGTGTGTATGAACACCAGTTATGAGAAATTACTTTGCAAGAGAACGCACAGTACAGTTGCCAATTATAAGGCCTATATATTGTATTTTTCAAGGTACACAGCCGTGTACTAAGTGATCAGACGGTGTGTATGAACACCAGGTTATGAGAAATTACTTTGCAAGAGAACGCACAGTACAGTTGCCAATTAAAGGCCTATATATTGTATTTTTTCAAGGTACACAGCCGTGTACTAAGTGATCAGACGGTGTGTATGAACACCAGTTATGAGAAATTACTTTGCAAGAGAACGCACAGTACAGTTGCCAATTAAAGGCCTATATATTGTATTTTTCAAGGTACACAGCCGTGTACTAAGTGATCAGACGGTGTGTATGAACACCAGTTATGAGAAATTACTTTGCAAGAGAACGCACAGTACAGTTGCCAATTAAAGGCCTATATATTGTATTTTTCAAGGTACACAGCCGTGTACTAAGTGATCAGACGGTGTGTATGAACACCAGTTATGAGAAATTACTTTGCAAGAGAACGCACAGTACAGTTGCCAATTAAAGGCCTATATATTGTATTTTTCAAGGTACACAGCCGTGTACTAAGTGATCAGACGGTGTGTATGAACACCAGTTATGAGAAATTACTTTGCAAGAGAACGCACAGTACAGTTGCCAGTTAAGGCCTATAGATTGTATTTTTCAAGGTACACAGCCGTGTAGTAACTGAACAGACGGTGGGTATGAACACCAGTTATGGAAAATTACTTTGCAAGAGAACGCACAGTACAGTTGCCAGTTAAGGCCTATATATTGTATTTTTTCAAGGTACACAGCCGTGTAGTAACTGAACAGACGGTGGGTATGAACACCAGTTATGAGAAATTACTTTGCAAGAGAACGCACAGTACTGTTGCCAGTTAAGGCCTAATATATTGTATTTTTCAAGGTACCACAGCCGTGTAGTAACTGAACAGACGGTGGGTATGAACACCAGTTATGAGAAATTACTTTGCAAGAGAACGCACAGTACAGTTGCCAGTTAAGGCCTATATATTGTATTTTTCAAGGTACACAGCCGTGTAGTAACTGAACAGACGGTGGGTATGAACACCAGTTATGAGAAATTACTTTGCAACGAGAACGCACAGTTACTGTTGCCAGTTAAGGCCTATATATTGTATTTTTCAAGGTACACAGCCGTGTAGTAACTGAACAGACGGTGGGTATGAACACCAGTTATGAGAAATTACTTTGCAAAGAGAACGCACAGTACAGTTGCCAGTTAAGGCCTATATATTGTATTTTTCAAGGTACACAGCCGTGTAGTAAATCTGAACAGACGGTGGGTATAACACCAGTTATGAGAAATTACTTTGCAAGAGAACGCACAGTACAGTTGCCAGTTAAGGCCTATAGATTGTATTTTTCAAGGTACACAGCCGTGTAGTAACTGAAACAGACGGTGGGTATGAACACCAGTTATGAGAAATTTACTTTGCAAGAGACGCACAGTACAGTTGCCAGTTAAGGCCTATATATTGTATTTTTCAAGGTACACAGCCGTGTAATAACTGAACAGACGGTGGGTATAAACACCAGTTATGAGAAATTACTTTGCAAGAGAACGCACAGTACAGTTGGCCAGTTAAGGCCTATAGATTGTATTTTTTCAAGGTACACAGCCGTGTAGTAACTGAACAGACGTGTGGGTATGAACACCAGTTATGAGGAAATTACTTTGCAAGAGAACGCACAGTACAGTTGCCAGTTAAGGCCTATATATTGTATTTTTCAAGGTACACAGCCGTGTAGTAACTGAACAGACGGTGGGTATAAAACACCAGTTATGAGAAATTACTTTGCAAGAGAACGCACAGTACAGTTGCCAGTTAAGGCCTATAGATTGTATTTTTCAAGGTACACAGCCGTGTAGTAACTGAACAGACGGTGGGTATGAACACCAGTTATGAGAAATTACTTTGCAAGAGAACGCACAGTACAGTTGCCAGTTAAGGCCTAATATATTGTATTTTTCAAGGTACACAGCCGTGTAGTTAACTGAACAGACGGTGGGTATGAACACCAGTTATGAGAAATTACTTTGGCAAGAGAACGCACAGTACTGTTGCCAGTTAAGGCCTATATATTGTATTTTTCAAGGTACACAGCCGTGTAGTAACTGAACAGACGGTGGGTATGAACACCAGTTATGAGAAATTACTTTGCAAGAGAACGCACAGTACAGTTGCCAGTTTAAGGCCTATAGATTGTATTTTTTCAAGGTACACAGCCGTGTAGTAACTGAACAGACGGTGGGTATGAACACCAGTGTATGAGAAATTACTTTGCAAGAGAACGCACAGTACAGTTTGCCAGTTAAGGCCTATATATTGTATTTTTCAAGGTACACAGCCGTGTAGTAACTGAACAGACGGGTGGTATGAACACCAGTTATGAGAAATTACTTTGCAAGAGAACGCACAGTACTGTTGCCAGTTAAGGCCTATATATTGTATTTTTCAAGGTACACAGCCGTGTAGTAACTGAACAGACGGTGGGTATGAACACCAGTTATGAGAAATTACTTTGCAAGAGAACGCACAGTACAGTTGCCAGTTAAGGCCTATATATTGTATTTTTCAAGGTACACAGCCGTGTAGTAACTGAACAGACCGGTGGGGTATAAACACCAGTTATGAGAATTACTTTGCAAGAGAACGCACAGTACAGTTGCCAGTTAAGGCCTATAGATTGTATTTTTCAAGGTACACAGCCGTGTAGTAACTGAACAGACGGTGGGTATGAACACCAGTTATGAGAAATTACTTTGCAGAGAACGCACAGTACAGGTTGCCAGTTAAGGCCTATATATTGTATTTTTCAAGGTACACAGCCGTGTAATAACTGAACAGACGGTGGGTATAACACCAGTTATGAGAAATTACTTTTGCAAGAGAACGCACAGTACAGTTGCCAGTTAAGGCCTATAGATTGTATTTTTCAAGGTACACAGCCGTGTAGTAAACTGAACAGACGGTGGGGTATGAACACCAGTTATGAGAAATTACTTTTGCCAAGAAGAACGCACAGTACAGTTGCCAGTTAAGGGCCTATATATTGTAATTTTTTCAAGGTACACAGCCGTGTAGTAACTGAACAGACGGTGGGTATAAACACCAGTTATGAGAAATTACTTTGCAAGAGAACGCACAGTACAGTTGCCAGTTAAGGCCTATAGATTGTATTTTTCAAGGTACACAGCCGTGTAGTACTGAACAGACGGTGGGTATGAACACCAGTTATGAGAAATTACTTTGCAAGAGAACGCACAGTACAGTTGCCAGTTAAGGCCTATATATTGTATTTTTCAAGGTACACAGCCGTGTAGTAACTGAACAGACGGTGGGTATGAACACCAGTTATGAGAAATTACTTTGCAAGAGAACGCACAGTACTGTTGCCAGTTAAGGCCTATATATTGTATTTTTCAAGGTACACAGCCGTGTAGTAACTGAACAGACGGTGGGTATGAACACCAGTTATGAGAAATTACTTTGCAAGAGAACGCACAGTACAGTTGCCAGTTAAGGCCTATATATTGTATTTTTCAAGGTACACAGCCGTGTAGTAACTGAACAGACGGTGGGTATGAACACCAGTTATGAGAAATTACTTTGCAAGAGAACGCACAGTACTGTTGCCAGTTAAGGCCTATATATTGTATTTTTCAAGGTACACAGCCGTGTACTAAGTGATCAGACAGTGTGTATGAACACCAGTTATGAGAAATTACTTTGCAAGAGAACGCACAGTACAGTTGCCAGTTATAAAACCTATATATTGTATTTTTCAAGGTACACAGCAGTAGTGCCAAATATAGTTTGGTATGTAGCAGAGCACCTAATACACCACTAATGCCTCTCTCTGTCCCTACTTCCAGCAGCTATCCCTGAATACAGCAGCCGTTCTCTGTAAAGTCTATATTGTAGTAAGCTATCACTGAAGTCCACTGTAGTAGCCCTGATAAGGGCTTTTAATCACGCTCCTGCCTGTCCAACAGCTAAAACCTGTCTCTCCCTTCTCCAGCCTCTGTCCCTGACTAAGTTCACGCAGCATATGCGTACGAGCAGGAAGAGCTGAGTTTTTAATATTCGAGGTCACATGGTTTTTCCAGCCAATGCATGTAGACGCCGTTTTCGCGCTGCCAGCGTGCTCAGCGTGCCTGTCATACCCCCCCTGCATGGTGATTGGTGGAAAAAGAGCGCCAGGGAAGGTGGGAGGGGAAACGAATTCTAAGTGCGCCATCGCCGTTATACTCGATTGAAATCGAGTATGCCGAATAGCGTAGTATTCGATCGAATACCGGCTCGATCGAACACTACTCGCTCATCTCTACTTATAACCATTCATTGTACGCACTGTCTATTTTTATTGATATTAAACTTTCCATTTAATAAGAGCCGCCCTGCTGTTCTAAACGAACTTCATTTCCTTAGGAAGAGGCGTTACCTCAAGTACTAACGTAATCTGTAAGTAACAGAGTATACAGGCACATGTACATTCATCTGAGTTAAGTAAGCAATAGGTCCTCGTCAACCTGATAAGACGAGTGGTGGCAGCATGAACTAGCAGGTAATTGGTGCCAGGAGGCCAGATCAAGAGAAGTCCAGAGGGACACAGTCGGCTCCTCTCACCAATCTGGGTCCATGATCCTGACACAAATGACCACAAACCTCTGTGATACTAAGAGCCTTTACCAAACCTGTTAGGTTACCAAGATCTTGCCTGAAATAGAAAACAAACAATTTTGAGACAGATCATTGATGCCCAGATTAACCGCCAGATGAACCTCACAATTCTTACTTGCTGCCTTTGTGTTAGGTACAGTTCATGTTCTCATCATATACATGTAGTGTTCCTCCTTTGGGTACATGGCTCTCATGGGTGTTGTCCCCAGTTTACGGGCCAACTGTGGCATTCCCATTCATAGTAGACATTTTACATGATATCTTACCCATGTTCCTTTTAGTAACATAACTGCCCCAGCTTTATCAAATAGCCCATAGTCATGTGATGGAATGTAATAAATCATCTCTGGTGCCGGTTCACTCTTACTGCACCGATCCCCCTCCCCCGCCAACATTCATGTCCATAAACCTCATATGTCACTACTGCACATGTGCAAACCATCTACTGATGCCAGAACGGAACAATGTAAGACGGGGATCACACATTGGTGCGCTGCAAACAACGTCACTATATAAGCTGAACGGAAGATGTAAGTGTTAAACCGAACTTATCCCCATAAATATACATCAACACCCCCCCCCTGCTCCTAGGAGGCTAATTACCATATTATAAATGTTTAAAGTACACAAAAACGAGGGCAGTGAGAAAAAAAAATAAATTACATAGTTAGCATCAGGTGATATTTGCACATTGAAAATGTCATCCTGTTTAATAGGGACAAAAGTGGTGACAGAAACCCTTTAAAGTAATAGATTTCTCACTAAAAGCTACAGGCAGAAACCTGAGACTTCTGCTGGAAAACAGCTGGATCGCACCAGATCCTAATAAAATAGATCAGAATTTATTTGTGGCAAATCACATAAAAAAAACGGCTACTTCCTGGGTGCAGAGAGCCTGTATAGAGGTGTAGAAAACTCTACCCTGCAGTAACACACGTAGGGACTCTGCTGTGGTAGTGAAACAGTACTGTAAGTCAGTATGACATGAAGATAACAGGTGTCGCTCTTAGAATCACTTCACACTTGACTTATTTGGGCAGTTATGGGACAAAACTAGCCAAATAACTTAAGTGTGAACTCAGCCTTAGAGGTCAATGTAAGCATCAGGTATGAAGAACCGTGCAGAGGCCCAAGATCCTACTATAGTGTGAAAGAGCGCACTCCTTTTTCACCGTCTACTAATTACACATAGATAAAAGAATGTGAAAGCCCCCTCCCCTAAATACTGTAGTATCAGATCGTAGTTTCCCCCAATAACAGAGGCAAGGATTACTGAAAGTATTGATGTATTTAAGAATTCAATCAGCCTAAAATCTGTAGTAATAGATCACTTTTTGTAACCCCTATTAGTGCAGCAAGGTGTAATAGAATCACTTCCATCACCCAGGCTTTACATTCCCCTATTACTCCCTGCTCTCTCCCTATAGTGTAGATAATGCCTCCCTATTATATCCCTACACTATCAATAATCTGTCCCTAAAGTGCTCAGTAGTAACTTTTCCACAATAAAGTCTTTCCTAATCACTGTCCCTAGTGCCTGTAATGTCTCTCCCTGCACTGGAAAGTCACTGGAAAATGCAAGAGACCAGGCAGGATGTGGTTTTTTATAGGGCTGTGACATCACAGGGGCTGGCTATCTGCTGATTGTCTGTCTGCATGGCATTATCGATGCTCACTCGTTCCCAGGCTTTTTACTTTCACTTTGTCAGCAGCAGCAATTTTAGAAAAAATGCAATTCGTTACCACGGAGAATGAGGAAATTTGACTTCGGGGCGAATTCAGAAGATCTTTTTTTTTTTTTTGGTCTCTTGATAAAGTAAATTTTTATGTATGAATGTATGTAACTGCTTACTGCACTTCTCGGCCTTACCAGCAATGCTTGGTGGTGGGAATCTGTTATGAAGTTGGAAATTAGAGAGCACTCCTGGCGTACTCTTCAGTACTTCTGAGTGGTATCTTCTGGCAAAGCTAGCGAATAACCTGGGAAGGCTGCAGGTGTATTAGGGACTTCTGTAGGGGGGGGTGGTGTTGGAAAGGGGGGCTTATTTCAGTGACTAGTTGGGCCTTTGTACTGTTTCTCATGGTATGATATGCTGCTTATACTGTACGGTATTAGGTATGTTTTGTTTTGTATGTTATAAAATTGTAAAATCACAATAAAGATTATATTAAAAAAGAACTGGATTTCTGAATGGATCAAATTAACAGGTAGCGTCATGATCTGTCTCATATTATCCTGTCCACATATGAAGATAAATGCAAGATCATCAGCTCAGCCGCAGCTAGCAGGAGACGTTCAGCGAGCTCCCGGAGCAGGAAATCCTCCAGAGCTGTCCTCCGCTGCGAAAAGACAAGTTTTATCAGGTTAAATGTACAGAAACACGAGCCATAACAGGTGGACGCTGCTCGACATCAAGCCTTAGCCGTGACCTACGGTTCTACTGATCCACCTTCCTGTAAAAGAGCAGGTACGCCCCTCGTGACATGTGTGCGCATAATTAACACATCCAATCCATGTCATATACAAACGTAAAACCATGTAGATCAAAGCAAAGAAGGAAGAAATGCGTAAATACAGAATCGGGAATAGGAGCCTCCATTCAGTATTCCACTGCAGATGTGAATGTGGGGGGGGACCTATAAATGGGCTTTAGATCCCTCCATTCCTTGTCAATTAGGTCTGTCATGCTTGAAAAGACACTTAGGGAGCCATTTGTTACAGGTTTTTTTGAACTTTTACTATTGATGACCTATCCTCCGGAGAGGTCATCAATATCAGGTCGGCGGGGATCCGGCACCCCGATCAGCTGTATGAGGGGACACCACGCTCAGTCTGCACGTGCCGTATCTCTCTCTCTTACTGGTCTACTGCTGCTGTCCCATAGATATACAGCAGCTCGGCATCCCTTCATACAGCTGATCAGCGGGCGTGCCAGGTGTCAGATATCCCCCCAATCTGATATTGATGACCTATCCTGAGGATAGAAAATAAAGCAATTGTGAGCGGCGTCTTCTCTTTTTGCAAATTTATTTCGATCAACATATCAGACAAGGCAACGTTTCGGCTTATACCGAGCCTTTCTCATGCCGTAGTATACATCACTCATCGTGAGTTTAAATACAAAATGGTGTCATCTTAAAAAACAATCACCTACGGCAGTGGCCATCTTGCCGCTCACATGCTTATGAATATTCTGGAGGGAACATGTAAGAAGTTGTTCTTTGTATGGAGAAATTTACAATCCACATTATGCAAATGCTTACGTAAGATGACACCACTTATATACAAATGACTGATTGGTGGAAGGATTTTTAGGACTCCTTACTCTATATGTATTTAAACTAACGATGAGTGATGTATACTACGGCATGAGAAAGGCTCGGTATAAGCCGAAACGTTGCCTTGTCTGATATATTGATCGAAATAAACTTGCAAAAAGAGAAGACGCTGCTCACAATTGCTTTATTTTCTACGGTTTGGAGCGGAAAGGAGCCTGACCCCTGGTGACCGTGGATCTCTTCTATAAAGTGGGACGTCGGTGCTGTCTTCAAAAAGATTGCTTTGCTATCCTGAGGATAGGTCATCGATAGTAAAAGCCTGGGGAACCCCTTTAACCAGAAATACACCTATTTCTGGAGCAAAGTTTCTTTGCGTTGCAATTTGCGACTTTCCCCCGCTCACGCCAGGTCTAAAAAAAGTGGGTGTGGCATGGACAGGGAAGGGGAGGGGCCAGCAGGCCTGTCTCGTTTACCATTTTTATGCCTGTTTTAGTTGGAGAGGCCGGCGACTCTTTATAAAAGCGGCGGATGCACCGCCAGGAAGAGGGGTTATTAAGACCAGCGTTCGCTCATCCCTACATAATAACATTGCCATGTAACGTGTATGTTTGTTGTTACATGAACTGTGCCTTTGTGGGTGTGTAACTGGCAGAGAGAGATCTTTAGATAAAATGGAACTTACCATTCCATTCTCCCCCTTTTTGGGTGTGTCACTGTATGTGAGCTGTGTATCTAATTCTATCCTGTGTGATACTGCCTGCTGAGCTGTGTATCTAATCCTATCCTGTGTGATACAGTCTTCTGCACTGTGTTTCTAATCCTATCCTGTGTGATACAGTCTTCTGCACTGTGTATCTAATCCTATCATGTGTGATACAGTCTGCTGAGCTGTGTATCTAATCCTATCCTGTGTAATACAGTCTGCTGTGCTGTGTGCCTAATCCGATCTTGTGTTATACTGCCTGCTGAGTTGTGTATCTAATCCGATCTTGTGTGATACTGCCTGCTGAGTTGTGTATCTAATCCTATCCTGTGTGATACTACCTGCTGAGTTGTTTATCTAATCCTATCCTGTGTGATACTGCCTGCTGAGATGTGTATCTAATCCTATCCTGTGTGATACAGTCTGCTGTGCTGTGTACCTAATCCGATCTTGTGTGATACTGCCTGCTGAGTTGTGTATCTAATCCTATCCTGTGTGATACTGCCTGCTGAGTTGTGAATCAAATCCTATCCTGTGTGATACAGTCTTCTGCACTGTGTATCTAATCCTATCATGTGTGATACTGCCTGCTGAGTTGTGTATATAATCCTATCCTGTGTGATACTGCCTGCTGAGTTGTGTATCTAATTCTATCCTGTGTGATACAGTCTTCTGCACTGTGTATGTAATCTTATCCTGTGTGATAGTCTGCTGCACTGTGTACCTAATCCGATCTTGTGTGATACTGTCTGCTGAGTTGTGTATCTAATCCAATTTTGTGTGATACTGCCTGCTGAGTTGTGTATATAATCATATCCTGTGTGATACTGCCTGCTGAGTTGTGTATCTAATCCTATCCTTTGTGATACTGTCTGCTGAGTTGTGTATATAATCCTATCCTGTGTGATACTGTCTGCTGAGCTGTGTATTTAATCCTATCCTGTGTGATACTGTCCTTGTATTAACTTTCTCTCCATAATAAATGGCACTTGCTGAAGTGACACAACCCCTTTAAGGGACTGGGCTGGAATGTGCCGCTGCTACAATCCCATGATGTTCTGCTCTGGGGAGTGATGTTGCAGCACTGTGCACGCCGGTAGCTTCCTGTCATGCTTCCTGGCGGTGACTCTTTCAGAGGAGTCGGCTATTTACACAGAGGGCATGTGCCGCACACATTCCAATTATACTGTTTGTTACTTGTTCTTTTTTTGTCATAATTAGAAGTTGCAATATTTCATTGCAGAATATAGATTTATTAAATAAACAAATGGTGATAGGGGTCTCTTTAAGCCAGCAGCTTCCTGCCAGCCAATCAGATTGGATTACTGAGAGACACACCTCCTCACTCTGAAGCTTAATGCAGGCATGCAATGTGGAGGACCGCCCCTCTGTCTTCTGTTTACACTGAAGGGAAGACAGAAAAGTCCTGACAACTGTCTTTTAAGGGACCAATGGAAAGGGACAGGAGACAGTAAAGGGGTTCTCTGGGAATTAAGAACATGAAAATACTCAAATATTACTTCAGTATATATTACCAAATAGCTTTAATTATTAATAAAATAATGACTTATTTTGTCTAAGGAGCAATCATTAGGAGAAATAAAATGGCCGCCATCCTATTAGTACACACAAAACCTGTCCTAATCACACAGGAGGAAAAGTTACTTCACAACACTGAGGTAAAGAGCTGCCTCATCCTCCTCTCTGCTTTGCTTGTCAGGGATTATGATCCTGAATACAGATGATAAGATCTGTAGCTGAATCTCTGTAGGAATTGAGTTCGTGAGCAGATTTGGCTAATAAGCAGCAGCTCTTGTCTGCAGTCTCCATTACCACAGTCTGTCCTGTCCGTTCTCTCTATACTTCATGTCTCCTCATGAACTCCATCCCTACAGAGATTCAGCTAAATCATATTAAACTGTATTCAGGATCATAATCCCTGACAAGCAGAGCAGACAGAAGGATGAGGCAGCTCTTTACCTCAGTGTAGTGAAGTAACTTGTCCTCCTGTGTGATTAGGACAGGTTTTGTGTGTACTAATAGGACGGCAGCCATTTTGTTTCTCCTAATCATTGATTCCTAGACAAAATGAGAACCCCTTTTAATGAAAGCTGGTTTATAAGGTAATATCAGATCTTTTGATCATCATCAACAGATTAAAGAGTCTCTGTCACTAGTTTTAACCATATAGCATGAGATATATAGGCACATAGGGCTCATCAACCTTTCCCCACACGTACCTTTATTTCCCAGAAGAAATCATCCATTATCCAGGAAAATGCACTTTTAAAAATATGGTAATGAGGCATCGGAGCACAGCCCCCAGCTGCATGATGGACAGCGCTAGACTCTCTGGTCTAGCGCTGGAATCCTGCGCGTGCGCACTGACTCGTTGTACGGCGCGTGCACACTACACTTGCAGAGCCGAACTCTGCAAGCCCTTTCTCTGTAGTGCGTACAATGAGTCAGTGCACACACGCGGGATTCCAGAACTAGACCAGCGCTAGACGCGGGATTCCAGCGCAGTCCATCATGCAACTCAGGTATATATGTCTGGCTCCCACCGATCAACTGCAGGGGTCCGGCAGTCACTTATAGCTGGACACATGCTGTATGCACCGGCATCGGTGAAAACACAGATGGCGGCGTATTGACCTTCACAATTCAGCGGTCAGTGCTGACCGTGGCATATGCGGTATCCCTATCGGGTCCCGATGTCCATCAGTCCCAGCGCTGCTGTGTTGGGGACGCAATGCCTAATCTGTAGTGCATGATATAATCTGTAGTGAATGTTATTTTCTTACCAGTGTCTGAATTTTTGACTTATATCATCCAGAAGTTTCTTATCTGTGTCATGTGACCAGCAATTAGACCCACCAACTCACACATAGACTTTTGTGTGGACAGGAAGTCTAATTCTCTATGTATTCCTATGAGACTGAAAGTGAGGCTCCCATAGGAATGAATAGAGCAGTTACTGGCTTTCTGTCCTGGGTCAGTTGGAGGTCAGGGAGTTGGTCACATGACCCAGCTACAATAAGAAGAGAGGGTTTTTACTCACAGAAACAGTCACTGATAAGAAAATGACAATCACTACAGATTATATCATGCACCTTTCTAACAGGTCAGAGAATAAAATTTTATTCCGGGAGTTCTGCTTTACCAAAAATAAAAATGATAGACATATTGGGTATCACCATATCCATAAAAACCTGCTCTATAAAAATATCACATTACGTGTCCCCCTCAGGCGAATGCTTAAAAAAAAAAAAAAAAACTATGCCAAAACAGCTTTTTTTCATCTTGCCTCACAAGAAGTGTAATACCAAGCAATCAAAAAGTCTTATGTACCCCAAAATGGTACCAATGAAAACGTCACTTCATCCCGCAAAAAATGACCCCCCCACATAAGACACTCACTTAAAAAATAACCAATGGCACCCGTAAATCAATTCATCAAAATCTGCGCTGCAAAAGCCATATGGCGCTCCTTCCATTTTGAGTCCTGCCATGTGCCCCCACAGCAGTTTACCACCAAATATGGGGTGTTGCTGTATTCAGAAGAAAATGGGTAACAAATTATGGGGTGCTTTTTTTTACCCCTTGTGAAAATGAAAAATTTGGGGCTAAAGCAACGTTTTATTGAAAGAAATAAAACTTTTCATTTTCACAGCCAAGTGTTTTCAAAGTCCGTAAAACGCTTAGTGGCTCAAAGTGGTCAGTACCCCCCTTAACCCCTTAGTGACAGCCTGTTTTTGGCCTTAGTGACCAAGCGTTTTTTTTTTCTTTTTTCATCGTCGTGTTCCAAGAGCTATAACTCTTTCATTTTTCCATCTATATAGATGTATGAGGGCTTATTTTTTACGGGACAAGTTGTAGTTTTTAATGGTGCCATTTTGGGGTACACATAACTTTCAGATTAACTTTTATTAACTCTTTCTGGGAGGGAAATGGGAAAAACTGCAATACCACCACTGCGTTTTTATGTTATAAATTTTACGGCGATCATTTTTCGGTATAAATTACAACATATATTTATTCTCTGGATCAATACGATTACAATGATACCAAATACATATATTTTTTTTTGCGTTTTACTACTTTTTTGCAATAAAATCCTTTTTTTTAAAGAAAAAAAAGTTTTTGCATTGCTGATTCCCAAGAACATTATTTTTTTTATTTTTCTTTCTATGGAGTTGTGTGGGGGCTTAATTTTTGCGGGACAACTTGTATTTTTCATTGGTATCCTTTTTTAGTAAATTACGCTTTTTGATCGCTTGTTATTACGTTTTTTCGGTGGCAACTAAGAATAAATTAGCAATTCTGTCTTGTTTTTTTAAATTTTTTTTTATTGTGTTTACCATAGGGGCTCATTTTTGTGATATTTATGTAGTCCGGGTCGTTACGGACGTGGCAATACCAAACATATGGGGGAGATTTTTTTTTTTTGCAATTTTTTTCATTGAAAAGCGTATTTTCAATGGAAAAAAATAATATTTTTTATTTTTCATTGGATTTTTTTAATAGAATAAATGTGTTTTTTTTTTACTTTTTTTTTACCACTTATAGTCCCTTTGTGGGACTATTAACAATCAATATTCTGATTGCCTTTAAAATGCAATGCATTATCCCTATAGTGCATTGCATTTTAATGACAATGCTATTCAGAATTTGACCAGCAGGTGGCGCCAGAGAGGCGCAGCCTGCTGGTATCTACTCAAGGCTGGTCTGGGGCCTAGATCAGACCCCTGCCAGCCTTCTTACACATCGGCACCCTGCGATCGCTTTTGCAGGGTGCCGATGGGAGACAGAGGGAGACCGCTCCCTCTGTCAGCACATTACATGCGGCGGGCGCCATTGCCCACGGCATGTAAAGTGTTAAACAGCCCGGATCGGCACTCCTGCCGGTCCGGGCTGTTAGAGCAGGGCTGCGGCTATCATGTGAGAGCCGGGCCCGTGCTCCCCGCTGCACGGGAGACCCGTGCAGCGCTTAGACTGAGCCTAAGGCCCCTTAGTGACCGCCGTAAAAAGGCGTATGGGTGGTCACTAAGGGGTTAATATATTTTTTAAGTGGTGTAGTTTCCAAAATGGGTTACTTTTTGAGGGTTTCCACTGTAGGGGTACGTCAGGGTCTCTTCAAATACAAAATGGTGCCCCAAATCCATTCTACCAAAATCTGCGCTCCTTTACTTCTGACCACTGCCACAAACCCATAGAGATGTTTACCACTCCATATGGGGTATTTCTGTAAACTGCAGAATCAGAGTAATGTATATTGAGGCTTATTTTACTGTTAACCCTTGCTGTGTTGCAAGAAAAAAATGATTAACATAAAAAATTGACCAAAAAAGTGACATTTCACCTCCATTTTCCATTAATTCTTGTGGAACACCTCAAGGGTTAACAAAGTTTGTGACATCAGTTTTGAATAATTTAAAGCGTATTGTTTCTAAAGTGGGGTCATTTATGGGTAGTTTCCATTATGTAAGCCCATCTAAATCACTTTATAACTGAATTGGAGCTTAAAATAATGGTTTTGGAATTTTTTTGAAAATTTGAAAAATTGCTTCTAAACATATAAGCTTTCTAACTTCCTAAAAAAATAAAATCACATTTATAAAATGATGCCATTATAAAGTAGACATATGGGAATTATTAAATAATAAATATTTTATGAGGTATCACTTTCTGTTATAAAAGCAGAGAAATTAAAATTTTGTCTCAACTCTCCCTATCACAGCTCAGGAGGCGTGTCTCAGCTCTCCCTATCACAGCTCAGGAGGCGTGTCTCAGCTCTCCCTATCACAGCTCAGGAGGCGTGCCTCAGCTCTCCCTATCACAGCTCAGGAGGCATGTTTCAGCTCTCCCTATCACAGCTCAGAAGGCGTGTCTCAGGTCTCCCTATCACATCTCAGGAGGCGTGTCTCAGCTCTCCCTATCACAGCTCAGGAGGCGTGTTTCAGCTCTCCCTATCACAGCTCAGAAGGCGTGTCTCAGGTCTCCCTATCACAGCTCAGGAGCCGTGTCTCAGGTCTCCCTATCACAGCTCAGGAGGTGTGTCTCAGCTCTCCCTATCACAGCTCAGGAGGTGTGTCTCAGCTCTCCCTATCACAGCTCAGGAGACGTGTCTCAGCTCTCCCTATCACAGCTCAGGGGGCGTGCCCATGCTCTCCCTATCACAGCTCAGGGGGTGTGTCTCAGCTCTCCCTATCAAAGCTCAGGAGGCATGTCTCAGCTCTCCCTATCACAGCTCAGGTGGCATGTCCATGTTCTCTCTATCACAGCTCAGGAGGTGTGTCCATGTTCTCTCTATCAAAGCTCAGGAGGTGTGTCCATGTTCTCTCTATCACAGCTCAGGAGGTGTGTCCATGTTCTCTCTATCACAGCTCAGGAGGCATGTCTCAGCTCTCCCTATCACAGCTCAGGAGACGTGTCTCAGCTCTCCCTATCACAGCTCAGGAGACGTGTCTCAGCTCTCCCTATCACAGCTCAGGAGACGTGTCTCAGCTCTCCCTATCACAGCTCAGGAGACGTGTCTCAGCTCTCCCTATCACAGCTCAGGAGGCGTGTCTCAGCTCTCCCTATCACAGTTCAGGAGGCGTGTCTCAGCTCTCCCTATCACAGCTCAGGTGGCGTGTCCATGTTCTCCCTATCACTGCTCAGGGGGTGTGTGTCAGCTTTCCCTATCACAGTTCAGAAGGCAATTGAAGGATGAAACTGAGCATGTGCGGCCTTCTCAGTGAGCGGGACAAATGAATAAAAGAAAAAACAAACAGCAGGTGGCGCTATACATGTACAGTTTACTGAATAACTCAGTGGCTATACTAAATTTCGAATTACATGTAGTTACAAAAGTATTCAGATCCAGGTGCTGGTTTGAAAACTGTAGAATATTTTTTCATGGTACAGCCCCTTTAAATACGAAGAACGCCTACATTAGGTCATATTGATCTCCAAGTCTATGTACTGACAATCCACCGGGGTAAAGACTACTGGTTGCTATAGGTGTGGATATTCCAGGTGTAGGCTCTGTTCACACATGAAAACAGAAAAGGCTACTTTCACATCTGGCGCTGACACTAAAACCATTGTAAGTCAATGTGCACCGGATTTATTTTTTATTTTTTTTCGTGTTCGATAAAACAGATCCGGCACCGTTGATTTGCATTGTGCTTCATGCCGGATCCATCTTGCTCAGTTTCCCAGGACGCACACAAAGTCGCTGCTTGCAACATTTTTGTATGCACCACGGGAACGCAACGGAATGGACTACATCCTGGGGCGCTGTGTTCAAGTTCATTCAGTTTTGTCCCCATTGACAATGAATGAAGAGAAAACGGAACAGTTTTGCTGCGTTTTTTAGATCCTGTGACGGGTCTCTAAACCGTACAGAAAAACACAAATGTGAAAGTAATCTAATGCAGCCAAATACGTACATGTATCATCTGTAACACAACCTGCATAGTTTATGTAGTAGTTGCAGGGAGCGTGACCTCCAGGACGTAGGGTACAACACACGTACCGTAGTCCGTAAACAGACAGGAAAAACATTCTCATCTGACTAATATAAAATGGGGGAACATCTGCATGCAAACATTAGGGAAGTACACCGGGGGAAGCACTGAAAGAGTCTTTAACCCCGGCAGGGGAGGTGACTTGCATAGAAAAGCACTGAAAGAGTCTTTAACCCTGGCAGGGGAGGTGACTTGCATAGAAAAGCACTGAAATAGTCTTTAACCCTGGCAGGGGAGGTGACTTGCATAGAAAAGCACTGAAAGAGTCTTTAACCCTGGCAGGGGAGGTGACTTGCATAGAAAAGCACTGAAATAGTCTTTAACCCTGGCAGGGGAGGTGACTTGCATAGAAAAGCACTGAAAGAGTCTTTAATCCCAGCAGGGGAGGTGACTTGCATAGAAAAGCACTGAAAGAGTCTTTAACCCCTGCAGGGGAGGTGACTTGCATAGAAAATCACTGAAAGAGTCTTTAATCCCAGCAGGGGAGGTGACTTGCATAGAAAAGCACTGAAGAGTCTTTAACCCCTGCAGGGGAGGTGACTTGCATAGAAAATCACTGAAAGAGTCTTTAATCCCAGCAGGGGAGGTGACTTGCATAGAAAAGCACTGAAAGAGTCTTTAACCCCTGCAGGGGAGGTGACTTGCATAGAAAAGCACTGAAAGAGTCTTTAATCCCGGCAGGGGAGGTGACTTGCATAGAAAGCACTGAAATAGTCTTTAACCCCTGCAGGGGAGGTGACTTGCATAGAAAAGCACTGAAAGAGTCTTTAATCCCGGCAGGGGAGGTTGACTTGCATAGAAAAGCACTGAAATAGTCTTTAACCCTGCAGGGGAGGTGACTTGCATAGAAAAGCACTGAAAGAGTCTTTAACCCCGGCAGGGGAGGTGACTTGCATAGAAAAGCACTGAAATAGTCTTTAACCCCTGCAGGGGAGGTGACTTGCATAGAAAAGCACTGAAAGAGTCTTTAACCCCTGCAGGGGAGGTGACTTGCATAGAAAAGCACTGAAAGAGTCTTAGTTTAAGGGCTCATTCAGACCACCGTATTATTGCGGGTCCTCAATAATACCGACCCACAATACTACGGCTGCCGCCCGGCGTGTGTTCCGCAACGCTCAGAATACACGGCCGGGCGCCCCATTGAAAATACCTATACTTGGCTGTTGCGGACAAGTATAGGACATGTTTCATTTTTTTATGCAGAGCCGCGGCACAAAGCTGGATCCATGTGGCGGTTGTCCGCTCTGATAGAGGTGAATGGGCCCTTAACAGTAGACGAAAAACATTGAAAGATAGGGATTGTGTCATAACCTTATACTGAGGGATGGAGGCGAACCCGATACAGACGTGTCCCTGTGCTAGTAAAAGAGCCGGACGAGGGAAAAAACGAGGGTTGCGTTCTGACTCTTATGAGTAAAATCTGATCTGAAACTGAGAAAATCACAGAAAACCTTTTACTTCTACTTAACCCTTCGAGAGGGAGGTGTGAAAGCTGTAAATAAACCTAGATTCCACCCCCGGACATCTTGGTGCTAGCATTTAGAAAAGGATTTGATGGCTGCAGATTTTTAACCCATTGTGTTGCTATGATGTACTATGTGCTCCGATCTCCTTCTTTCAGGGGGTGTAGAGGTTCCACCGACTTACTGAATGATATACATGACTCCTACACTGTTGCGGATCAGCAATTCCTCAATATTCCAATTATTAGTGGATGAAACAGAGACATGTAGTTCTTGCAGCAGCTACAGACTCCACATCTAAAAAACATCAAATCACCTTCGAGTGTATTCAAGAGGGTAGGAGGAGGTTGTCTGACTGTGGGAGCTACTTCAAGTCCCAAATTGTGTGCTCTAGTATTAGACGATAGACCAGTCCCCTTGTTACCTCACATACAACACTGCAAAGTATTATAAAGATTTTTTTCAGTTAATTATTTTCAGTTAATTCCATAAGGGACACTGAGTTCCAAACTCGAGAAAGATCCTTTTCAAATTAATCCTTTGTTGTCTATGTCCATGTACCAGATTCACCAAAAAGTTGGGTTGGATAAAAAGATGTTTCTAGTAACCCGTAAGTAGGTTGGCAGAGCATGGCATGAATCTGGTGCCCATGGCGGTACCTCTCAACTGTAGAAAAAACTCACGGCAAAATAATGTGTGTGAGGCCTAAATGTACGTTTACTTGTGAATTTTCCAAATTTTCGATAAGCGCTGGATATTAGTTTATGTAATTATCCAGGGTTATATTGTATTGTTTATTCATTTTAGTTTTACATAATGAATGCATTTTTGAAAGAAAAACAATCACGATTTTGTGTCTCCATTTGCTGAAAGCCATACTTTTTGATCGTTTGGTATTACACTTTTTGTGATGTATGTTGACAAAAAAAATGTTGTTGTTTTTTTTTAGAGCTTTTTTTTTTTTTTTTTACTGTGTTGAACAGACTGGGTGGATCATGTGATATTTTTATAGAGCAGGCTGTTACACAAACGGTGATACCTAATATGTCTGTTTTTTATTGTTTTCTATTTTGTTACAATTTTATGTCTTTTTATGAGAAAGGGCCTTTTTTAAATTGAAACTTATTTTTTATTGTTAAAAACACTTTTATTTCACTTTTATTATTTTTTTTTATTTTTCTCTCACTATGGGACTTCAACATTACAGGGTCAGATCCCTGCTTCAATGCAGCACAATATATTTCTAATGCAATGATAGTTTGCCTGGAGGCTGGGCCTCATAGGCCTCTGTAGCTGCCGGGCCCTGAGGGCTTTGGAAGGCTTTGGCCTGCCATGGCAACTATTGGGTCTCCGTCACTGCGGTGTGGGGACCCGATGGCTTAGGAGAGGGAGCGTGAACCTCCCATATGCCACTGTCAGTGCTGCCCTCGGCATATGAGGGGATAATCAACCGACTTCTGCGTTATCACCGATGCTGGTGGATGCAGCAGGGATCCGTCTGTCAGTAACAGCTGATCGTGGCACCGCATGTAGGGTAATGGTGAGCCCGGAGGAGAACGTGAACACAGGAGCTGTGGTTTCCTGCATTCCTGCATAGAGAAGCCGTAATCTGCACCCACGTGACTAGGGGTGGAGCCTACATAAAACCGGCACCGGTATAAGCTGGATCATAGTGATTGTAGCGTTTGGAGAGAGAAGATGCTGCTACACCTGCTGCTGGTCACTGGAATGATAGGTGAGTACAGCCCCTGCTTCTTCACCCTCTTATAGTGCAGCCCCTGCTGCTTCACCCTCTTATAGTGCAGCCCCTGCTTCTTCACCCTCTTATACTGCAGCCCCTGCTTCTTCACCCTCTTATAGTGCAGCCCCTGCTTCTTCACCCTCTTATAGTGCAGCCCCTGCTGCTTCACCCTCTTATAGTGCAGCCCCTGCTTCTTCACCCTCTTATAGTGCAGCCCCTGCTTCTTCACCCTCTTATAGTGCAGCCCCTGCTTCTTCACCCTCTTATTGTGCAGCCCCTGCTGCTTCACCCTCTTATAGTGCAGCCATTACAGAAAAACAGCTAGATGACAAACTCAGCTCTCCAACAACTGTACTTGTTTATGACTGATGATGATGGCACATGTCCAGACTCGCCTAGAGATCGCTTCTTGCGTATATACGTCTATTGTGGTTTCATCTTTATTTTCAGTATTCTCAGTATTTGCTCATTTTAGGAAATTGCATGTTGAGGAACTGCCTTAAATATATGTTTAAAGTGATAAGAGCTGTTCAGCAGCGCCATCACATCAACCTGTCAGCACCATTTACTGCAGCCGGTATACACTACAATGCTCCTTTCTTAGATACATTGTAGAAAACTGCTAATAGGGCAATTCCTTAATATACAGGCGCAGCCTCCCCTCACCACAGGGGATCTTACGCTGTCAGGTGAGCAACACCATTAACTTCTCAACTTAGCTCAGGACTAGAGATGAGGGAACGTGCTCGTAATGAGCACTGTACCGCTCGGCTCCCCTGCGCTCGCATGGGCGCAGGTAGCCGCTTCCATCCTCCTGAGGAGTACAGAAGCGGCTGCCTGCGCCCATGTGAGCGCAGGGGAGCCGAGCGGTACAGTGCTCGTTACGAGCACGTTCGCTCATCTCTATTCAGGACCACTGCGGCACATGCAGAGCTTTACTCCTGGAGTTACTGTGCAGCATGGACTTTATCACCTGATGGTAAAACACAGGATGAATAAGGCTAGGGCTACACGGTGACACCTTTTCTAAAACCTCACATGCAGTACCGCCACCTGGTGCCCACCTGCTGCAATAACACTGAGTGACACAATACGGAAAAGTATGTTAGAAAAAAAAAAAGGAAACTTAAGTAAAGTAATAACGAATAAATGATCAGTGTACAATAAAATAGACTCACGATCTCCGCACTCACTGAAACCGATAAATCCACAGCAACCTACCTGAAACTGTGAAAAGTGAGGGAAATGTCCTGTGTAGAGCAGCAGACAGGACACTCCAGAGGTCGCTCTCACGTCTGTCCAACATTGTAAGTCCACATTGTAAATCCAGACCCGGTAGATATCACACGCAGTATATATCCAGACACAGTATATATGTATCACCAGACCCGGTACATATCATATAGCAGAATACATATCACACGGCAGGGTACATAGCCAGACACGTACGAACAGCAGCCGCTCAGGGGAATCAGTCACACCTCCGCCCGTTGACCTTCGCATTTTTGCACACGACAAACACAAACTACTCACTACACACTTCCTTATTCCCCACAGTCACTACAGGCAGCAGTATCACAAAGGATAGGATTAGATACATAGCTCAGCAGACAGTATCACACAGGATAGGATTAGATACACAGCTCAGCAGACAGTATCACAAAGGATAGGATTAGATACACAGCTCAGCAGACAGTATCACACAGGATAGGATTAGAAACATAGCTCAGCAGACTGTATCACACAGGATAGGATTAGATACACAGCTCAGCAGACAGTATAACCAATTATAGGATTAGATACACAGCTCATCAGGCAGTACCACACATGACAGGATAGGATTGGATACACAGCTCAGCAGACAGTATCACACAGGATATGATTAGATACACAGCTCAGCAGACAGTATCACACAGGGTAGGATTAGATACACAGCTCAGCAGACAGTATAACCCATTATAGGATTAGATACACAGCTCATCAGGCAGTACCACACATGACAGGATAGGATTGGATACACAGCTCAGCAGACAGTATCACACAGGATAGGATTAGATACATAGCTCAGCAGACAGTATCACACAGGATAGGATTAGATACACAGCTCAGCAGACAGTATCACACAGGATAGGATTAGGTACATAGCTCAGCAGACAGTATCACACAGGATAGGATTAGATACACAGCTCAGCAGACTGTATCACACAGGATAGGATTAGATACACAGCTCAGCAGACAGTATCACACAGGATAGGATTAGATACACAGCTCAGCAGACAGTATCAAACAGGATAGGATTAGATACACAGCTCAGCAGGCAGTATCACACAGGATAAGATTAGATACACAGCTCAGCAGGCAGTATAACACAGGATAGGATTAGATACACAGCTCATTAGACAGTATCACACAGGATAGGATTAGATACACAGCTCAGCAGACAGTATCACACAGGATAGGATTAGATACACAGCTCAGCAGACAGTATCACACAGGATAGGATTAGATACACAGCTCAGCAGACAGTATCACACAGGATAGGATTAGATACACAGCTCAGCAGACAGTATAACCCATTATAGGATTAGATACACAGCTCATCAGGCAGTACCACACATGACAGGATAGGATTGGATACACAGCTCAGCAGACAGTATCACACAGGATAGGATTAGATACATAGCTCAGCAGACAGTATCACACAGGATAGGATTAGATACACAGCTCAGCAGACAGTATCACAAAGGATAGGATTAGATACACAGCTCAGCAGACAGTATCACACAGGATAGGATTAGAAACATAGCTCAGCAGACTGTATCACACAGGATAGGATTAGATACACAGCTCAGCAGACAGTATAACCCATTATAGGATTAGATACACAGCTCATCAGGCAGTACCACACATGACAGGATAGGATTGGATACACAGCTCAGCAGACAGTATCACACAGGATAGGATTAGATACACAGCTCAGCAGACAGTATCACACAGGATAGGATTAGATACATAGCTCAGCAGACAGTATCACACAGGATAGGATTAGATACACAGCTCAGCAGACAGTATAACCCATTATAGGATTAGATACACAGCTCATCAGGCAGTATCACACATGACAGGATAGGATTGGATACACAGCTCAGCAGAGAGTATCACACAGGATAGGATTAGATACACAGCTCAGCAGACAGTATCACACAGGATATGATTAGATACACATCTAAGCAGACAGTATCACACAGGGTAGGATTAGATACACAGATCAGCAGACAGTATCACACAGGATAGGATTAGATACACATCTCAGCAGACAGTATCACAAAGGATAGGATTATATACACAGCTCAGCAGACAGTATCACACAGGATAGGATTAGATACACAGCTCATCGGGCAGTATCACACATGACAGGATAGGATTGGATACACAGCTCAGCAGACAGTATCACATGATAGGATTAGGTACACTGCTCAGCAGACAGTATCACACATGATAGGATTAGATACACAACTCAGCAGACTGTATCACACAGGATAGGATTAGATACACAGCTCAGAAGACAGTATAACCTATTATAGGATTAGATACACACCCAGAAGACAGTATCACACAGGATAGGATAAGATACACATCTCATCAGACTGTATCACACATGATAGGATTGGATACACAGCTCAGCAGAAAGTATCACACAGGATAGGATTAGATACACATCTTAGCAGACAGTATCACACAGGATATGATTAGATACACAGCTCAGCAGCAGTATCACAGGATAGGATTAGATGCACAACTCAGCAGACAGTACATAGATACATTGTTCAGCAGCCAGTATCACACAGGATTGGATTAGATACAAACACTGAACTGGAGGTGGAACTTCTTCATAGCCCCGCCCCTTTTTGTGACAACTGTAGAGATCTGGTTGGATGATACAGGTGTCACTCAACATATAGAACAGAGAGCTCTTCACAGTGATACTCCACCTGCTGGGCACTTGTAGGATCTGCACCTGGCAGGATAAAACTTCATTTTCTCACTTCTCCTGATCAGAAAATTCCTCCCTTTAATGCTTTCTTTTTGTATCTATCCCCCTCAGGTCTAATTACCTCAGGGGACCTTATCCCTGTACCTGGGCAGCTGGACTCCGACCTTCTCATTCCGGTGAAGGATGCTTGCAGAACCTCTGGCAAGTTTGTCTTTGATGTTAATTCTAAAACAGGGAGGATCGGGACGTATCATGAAGGATTACAGGGACTCGGAAGTTACCAAAAGCGTCTGACGTACGACCAGGAGAGCTGCACAGTGACTCTGAGAAATCTGACTGAGGCGGACGGCACCGAATTCCAGGTCCACTTCCGGTATGGCATAGGCGGCAAACCAAAGGAACTTTACATCAACTACATCGTCATCATGAACACTGGTGACTCCAGAACCACCTATCCAACACCCAACGGTAATACATCAGTGTATCTAATCCTATCCTGTGTGATACTGTCTACTGAGCTATTTATGTAATCCTATTACGTGTGATACTTCCTGCTGAGCTGTATATTTAATCCTATCATGTGTAATACTGTCTGCTGAGCTGTGTATCCAATCTTTTCATGTGTGATACTGTCTGCTGAGTTGTTTATCCAATCATTTCATGCGTTATATTGTCTGCTGAGCTGTGTATCTAATACTATTATGTGTGGTACTGTCTGCTGAGATGTATATCTAATCCTATCCTGTGTGATACTGTCTGCTGAGCTTTGTATCCAACCCTTTCATGCATGATATTGTCTGCTGAGCTGTGTATCTAATACTATTATGTGTGATACTGTCTGCTTAGATGTGTATCTAATCCTATCCTCTGTAATACTGTCTGCTGAGCTTTGTATCTAATACTATCATGTGTAATACTGTCTGCTGAGCTGTGTATCTAATCCTATCCTGTGTGATACTGTCTGCTGAGATGTATATCTAATCCTATCCTGTGTGATATTGTCTGCTGAGCTTTGTATCCAACCCTTTCATGCATGATATTGTCTGCTGAGCTGTGTATCTAATACTATTATGTGTGATACTGTCTGCTTAGATGTGTATCTAATCCTATCCTCTGTAATACTGTCTGCTGAGCTGTGTATCTAATACTATCATGTGTGATACTGCCTGCTGAGCTTTGTATCTAATCCTATCCTGTGTGATACTGTCTGCTGAGCTGTGTATCTAATCCTATCCTGTGTGATATTGTCTACTGATCTGTGTATCTAATCCTATCCTGTGTGATACTGTCTGCTGAGCTGTGTATCTAATACTATCATGTGTGATACTGTCTGCTGAGATGTGTATCTAATCCTATCCTGTGTGATACTGTCTGCTGAGCTGTGTATCTAATACTATCATGTGTGATACTGCCTGCTGAGCTTTGTATCTAATCCTATCCTGTGTGATACTGTCTGCTGAGCTGTGTATCTAATCCTATCCTGTGTAATACTGTCTGCTGAGATGTGTGTCTAATACTATCATGTGTAATACTGTCTGCTGAGATGTGTGTCTAATCCTATCCTGTGTGATACTGTCTGGTGAGATGTGTATCTAATCTTATACTGTGTAATACTGTCTGCTGAGCTTTGTATCTAATCCTATAATGTGTGATACTGTCTGCTGAGCTTTTTATCTAATCCTATCCTGTGTGATACGGTCTGCTGAGCTGTGTATCTAATACTATAATGTGTGATACTGTCTGCTGAGCCGTGTATCTAATCCTATCCTGTGTGATACTGTCTGCTGAGCTTTTTATCTAATCCTATCCTGTGTGATACTGTCTGCTGAGCTGTGTATCTAATACTATAATGTGTGATACTGTCTGCTGAGCCGTGTATCTAATCCTATCCTGTGTGATACTGTCTGCTGAGCTGTGTATCTAATCTTATACTGTGTAATACTGTCTGCTGAGCTGTGTATCTAATCCTATCCTGTGTGATACTGTCTGCTGAGCTGTGTATCTAATCCTATCCTGTGTGATACTGTCTGTTGAGCTCTTTACGCCGCCCTTGCCACATCTGTGATTAGGGGGGGTGATGAGGAGGGAGCGAGGCCTCACTTATCATCACTTACACCAGATGTGACTGCGGCACGTGGAAAGGTTTAATAATTTCTGATGGGACCGGCTCCTCCAGTCCGGGCCCTGTATCACAATCGGTGGCCCTTCTCCACTTCTGTACCTCTGTACATTGTACTAATGATTTCATACAGAGGTTTCAGACTCCCCAAAAATGTACAGATCAGACCCCTCCACAAAATGAATTCAGACCCCAAACCAGACTCTAATATTGATCCAGACCAAAGACAAATAATGATGAGGGGTTCACTTAGACAACACCCTTAGAGGAGGTGGGGCACGAGGCACAGTGGGTTGTGGTCACAGCCCCATGGCTGTTGTGATCAGTCTCAGGCCTCAGTGGTCAAATCAGCTTGAAGAATACATCACTGCAGATCGCTACGGCCTGGATTTGCTACAGCAGTCACCCCAAGCCGCTTCCTGGCCCTGCAAGGACTGTGATCTATTCTTCAAGCCAATCTAACCCCTGAGGGCTGTGAATGGTCGCAGTGCTCACAGGACAAAGCCGATGGCCAGTCCTTCAGTGAACAGAGCAGGACTGGGCACAGTTTAGGAGCATAGGAGTTGTCTTCAAGGCCAGACCACCCCTTTAACTGAGACCCCAGATCAGACCCCAAAATAAATGAAGACATGACACAGAACTGATACAGTCCCCTAAGCTTGGTCCTATTCAGATGCCACCAGGCTCTGACATACAATATCCTGATGCTGAATGGTCTGAGGACCTAGTATGTTAGCTCCAATGGGTGAAAAGGAGGTGACCCAGGAGCAATAAGAAAATGTGGTAGTACCGGGGCCCATGTAGCCTCACCTTATGGATATTACTACACTAACGCTGTCGAAAGGTGTGGTGTCGCTGTTGTGAACTATATGATAGCTACACCACTCCATTTTGTTAGCTTTTTCCCTGCAATGCCTGGATTGACCGCCACCACCTTGAGCTACTACCATAGTTACCTTAACCACAAACACCCTATACGGGAACTGTTATCAGCATCCAAATATACCGTAGTGTCATCCTGAAGACGTTCCCCTCAGACCTGTACTGAGAGCCTAAAGCTGAACCTCAAGTAACTTTATTCATGGTGTCTTCTGTCCTTAATAAAAATAATAAAAAGTTTGGACCAACGATATATATATTTTTTTTCCATAAGTGCATATCCATAAAGCAGAACTATAGATATATAAAAGGTATGGTTGCACAACATATAATAAACAATAAAAGTAGAAATAAATTTAAATATATGTGGCGCTATGTCGACTAAAGATAAAAAAGGAAGTCCTTAGTTACACATATTTTGTGCAACCATACCTTTATATATCTATAGTTCTGCTTTATGGATATGCACTTATGGAAAAAAAATATATATATCGTTGGTCCAAACTTTTTATTATCTTTGTATCATTGTATACTGAGCCTCGCATACTCTTTTTGGACCTGACGACGCCCATTCACCCAGGACTTCCTGGTAGGATTCCTATTTAGCTGGTCTCACACGCCCTGAACAATGGAGACTTGGATGTAGTCTGAACAGAGGCATAAATGAGTGTAGGGACCCACTCCACGGGAAGTTACCGTGACGATTGGTGAGTGGGCATGATCACGCATTTGCAAATATGTGTAACTAAGGACTTCCTTTTTTATCTTTAGTCGACATAGCGCCACATATATTTAAATTTATTTCTACTTTTATTGTTCATTATATGTTGTGCAACCATACCTTCTGTCCTTAATGACGCCCTGTTCCCACCTGAGGTTGGAGGTTAGCTATGGTCTTAGACTTTGTCTTATATACGCATATGTCTGCTTTGTTTCAGAACCCACCATTCATGATGAGTCCCAGGTTTCTACTGACGGACTTCTCATCTTTGTCTCCTTCTGCTTTTCGCTGGACTCTGGGATTAATGCCATATTCAATGTTGTGCTTCTGATACTAAAAAGTGAGTAACTGGTATACAGAATGTGACTGAGAAGCTGGTCCTGTAGAAAAAGAGAAAGTCTAATATCAAACACTAGGAGATGGTTCCAGGACTGGCACCTCCTTCCTCTTCACCAATTCCTGCAATTATTCTGAATGGATCTGGAGAAGAGGAACGTCCTGTGTCCTGAGCTGGTGATTAGTAAAAAGGTGCAACTCCACAACCAGGACTGGTACCAACACTCAATCTGGGACAGGTGTACTCTCACTAGCACTCATACAGACAATCGGGGATAGGCAGTGGTGAACATAGAGAAGTAAGGGCCCCATAGCAAGGATCACACCAGGCCCCCCAACACAGGACAGAAGGGTTTCTGCATAAACCCTTTTCAATGACCCTTAGCCCATTTTTCTACTGCTTCATTTGGTAAAAGTTGATCCTTTAGAGCTGGGATCACCAACCTGTGGCACTCCAGCAGTTCAGAAACTAATACTCCCAGAATTCTGCATTCACTTCTATGGCAGATAGAAGAACAGCCAAGCATGTTTTCATGCTGGGAATTGTAATTTCACAGCAGCTGAGTGCCGAAGAGTCCTGACCAAATTTTAATCTCAAGTAGAAGAGGAGACAATCACAACTAAGACTGGGCCCCATAGCAGTCGCATGGTCTGCGGCTATGGTAGCTACGAACGTGGGGATAGGTGTACCCTCACCTGCACTCATATAGATGGGGACAGATGTATCATCACCAGCACTCATATAGATGGGGACAAATGTACCATCACCAGCACTCATATAGATGGGGACAGATGTATCATCACCAGCACTCATATAGATGGGGACAAATGTACCATCACCAGCACTCATATAGATGGGGACAGGTGTATCATCACCAGCACTCATATAGATGGGGGCAGGTGTACCATCACCAGCACTCATATAGATGGGGACAGGTGTATCATCACCAGCACTCATATAGATGGGGGCAGGTGTATCATCACCAGCACTCATATAGATGGGGACAGGTGTATCATCAGAGCACTCATATAGATGGGGACAGGTGTATCATCACCAGCACTCATATAGATGGGGACAGGTGTACCATCACCAGCACTCATATAGAATGGGGACAGGTGTATCATCACACCAGCACTCATATAGATGGGGACAGATGTATCATCACCAGCACTCATATAGATGGGGACAGATGTATCATCACCAGCACTCATATAGATGGGGACAGATCATCACCAGCACTATATAGTGTGTATCATCACCAGCACTCATATAGATGGGGACAGATGTATCATCACCAGCACATCATATAGATGGGGACAGGTGTACCATCACCAGCACTCATATAGATGGGGACAGGTGTATCATCACAGCACTCATATAGATGGGGACAGATGTATCATCACCAGCACTCATATAGATGGGACAAATGTACATCACCAGCAGTCATATAAGATGGGGACAGGTGTATCATCACCAGCATCATAGATGGGGGGCAGGTGTACCATCAACAGCACTCATATAGATGTGGGACAGGTGTACATCAACAGCACTCATATAGATGGGGACAGATGTATCATCACCAGCACTCATATAGATGGGGACAGATGTATCATGCACCAATCAGATAGATGGGGACAGATGTATCATCACCAGCACTCATATAGATGGGGGCAGGTGAATCATCACCACAGCACTCATATAGATGGGGACAGGTGTACCATCACCAGCACTCATATAGATGGGGACAGGTGTATCATCATACAGCACTCATATAGATGGGGAACAGATGTATCATCACCAGCACTCATATAGAATGGGGGCAGGTGTAATCATCACCAGCACTCATATAGATGGGGACAGAAGTATCATCACCAGCACTCATATAGATGGGGACAGGTGTATCATCACCAGCACTCATATAGATGGGGACAGATGTATCATCACCAGCACTCATATAGATGGGGACAGGTGTATCATCACCAGCACTCATATAGATGGGGACAGATGTATCATCACCAGCACTCATATAGATGGGGACAGGTGTACCATCACCAGCACTCATATAGATGGGGACAGATGTATCATCATCAGCACTCATATAGATGGGGACAGGTGTATCATCACCAGCACTCATATAGATGGGGACAGATGTATCATCACCAGCACTCATATAGATGGGGACAGGTGTACCATCACCAGCACTCATATAGATGGGGACAGATGTATCATCACCAGCACTCATATAGATGGGGACAGGTTGTATCATCACCAGCACTCATATAGATAGGGACAGATGTACAATCACCAGCACTCATATAGATGGGACAGATGTATCATCACCAGCACTCATATAGATGGGACACGATGTATCATCACCAGCACTCATATAGATGGGGACAGATGTATCATCACCAGCACTCAATATAGATGGGGACAGGTGATACATCACCAGCACTCATATAGATGGGGACAGATGTATCATCACCAGCACTCATATAGATGGGGACAGGTGTATCATCACCAGCACTCATATAGATGGGGACAGATGTATCATCACCAGCACTCATATAGATGGGGACAGGTGTATCATCACCAGCACTCATATAGATGGGGACAGGTGTACCATCACCAGCACTCATATAGATGGGGACAGGTGTATCATCACCAGCACTCATATAGATGGGGACAGGTGTATCATCACCAGCACTCATATAGACTATCAGGAACAGATGTATCATCACCAGCACTCATATAGATGGGGACAGATGTATCATCACCAGCACTCATATAGATGGGGACAGATGTATCATCACCAGCACTCATATAGATGGGGACAGATGTATCATCATCCAGCACTCATATAGATGGGGAGGTGTATCATCACAGCACTCATTAGATGGGGACAGGTGTATATCACCAGCACTCATATAGACTATCAGGAACAGATGTATCATCACCAGCACTCATATAGATAGGGACAGGTGTATCATCACCAGCACTCATATAGATGGGGACAGGTGTATCATCACCAGCACTCATATAGATGGGGACAGATGTATCATCACCAGCACTCATATAGATGGGGACAGATGTATCATCACCCAGCACTCAGATAGATGGGGACAGGTGTATCATCATGAGCACTCATATAGATGGGGACAGGTGTATCATCATCAGCACTCATATAGATGGGGACAGATGTATCATCATCAGCACTCATATAGATGGGGACAGGTGTATCATCACCAGCACTCATATAGATGGGACAGATGTATCATCACAGCACTCATATAGATGGGACAGGTGTATCATCACCAGCACTCATATAAGATGGGGGACAGATGTATCATCATCAGCACTCATATAGATGGGGACAGATGTATCATCATCAGCACTCATATAGATGGGGACAGGTGTATCATCACCAGCACTCATATAGATGGGGACAGGTGTATCATCACCAGCACTCATATGATGGGACAGATGTACATCACCAGACTCATATAGACTATCAGGAACAGATGTATCATCACCAGCACTCATATAGATGGGGACAGATGTATCATCACCAGCACTCATATAGATGGGGACAGGTGTATCATCACCAGCACTCATATAGATGGGGACAGATGTATCATCACCAGTATAGCACTCATATAGACTATCAGGAACAGATGTATATCATCAGCACTCATATCAGCACTCATATAGATATCAGGGAACAGATGTATCATCACCAGCATCATATAGATGGGGACAGATGTATCATCACAGCACTCATATAGATGGGGACAGGTATCATCATCAGCACTCATATAGATGGGGACAGAATGTTATCATCACCAGCACTCATATAGATGGGGACAGATGTATCATCACCAGCACTCATATAGATGGGGACAGATGTATCATCAGCACCATATAGCACTCATATAGACTGTCAGGAACAGATGTATCATCACCAGCACTCATATAGATGGGGACAGATGTATCATCACCAGCACTCATATAGATGGAGACAGGTGTATCATCACCAGCACTCATATAGACTATCAGGAACAGATGTATCATCACCAGCACTCATATAGATGGGGACAGATGTATCATCACCAGCACTCATATAGACTATCAGGAACAGATGTATCATCATCAGCACTCATATAGATGGGGACAAGTGTATCATCACCAGCACTCATATAGACTATCAGGAACAGATGTATCATCATCAGCACTCATATAGATGGGGACAGGTGTATCATCACCAGCACTCATATAGATGGGGACAGATGTATCATCATAGCACTCATATAGATGGGGACAGGTGTATCATCACCAGCACTCATATAGATGGGGACAGATGTATCATCACAGCACTCATATAGATGGGGACAGATGTACATCACCAGCACTCATATAGATGGGGACAGATGTATCATCACCAGCACTCATATAGATGGGGAAGGTGTATCATCATCAGCACTCATATAGATGGGGACAGATGTATCATCACAGCATCATATAGATGGGGACAGATGTATCATCACCAGCACTCATATAGATGGGAACAGATGTATCATCACCAGCACTCATATAGATGGGGACAGATGTATCATCATCAGCATCATATAGATGGGACAGGTGTATCATCACCAGCACTCATATAGATGGGGACAGGTGTATCATCATCAGCACTCATATAGATGGGGACAGATGTATCATCACAGCACTCATATAGATGGGGACAGATGTATCATCACCAGCACTCATATAGATGGGGACAGATGTATCATCACCAGCACTCATATAGATGGGGACAGATGTATCATCACCAGCACTCATATAGATGGGGACAGATGTATCATCACCAGCACTCATATAGATGGGGACAGGTGTATCATCACCAGCACTCATATAGATGGGGACAGATGTATCATCACCAGCACTCATATAGATGGGGACAGATGTATCATCACCAGCACTCATATAGAGGGGACAGATGTGTATCATCACCAGCACTCATATAGATGGGGACAGGTGTATCATCATCAGCACTCATATAGATGGGGACAGGTGTATCATCATCAGCACTCATATAGATGGGGACAGATGTATCATCACCAGCACTCATATAGATGGGGACAGGTGTATCATCACCAGCACTCATATAGATGGGGACAGGTGTATCATCACCAGCACTCATATAGATGGGGACAGGTGTATCATCATCAGCACTCATATAGATGGGGACAGTGGTATCATCACCCAGCACTCATATAGATGGGACAGATGTATCATCACCAGCACTCATATAGATGGGGACAGATGTATCATCACCAGCACTCATATAGATGGGGACAGGATGTATCATCACCAGCACTCATATAGATGGGGACAGATGTATCATCACCAGCACTCATATAGACTATCAGGAACAGATGTATCATCACCAGCACTCATATAGATGGGGACAGATGTATCATCACCAGCACTCATATAGATGGGGACAGGTGTATCATCAGCACTCATATAGATATCAGGACAGATGTATCATCACAGCATCATATGTATCATAAGCACATAGACTATCAGGAACAGGTGTATATCACCACTCATATAGATGGGGACAGATGTATCATCACCAGCACTCATATAGATGGGGACAGATGTATCATCACCAGCACTCATATAGATGGGGACAGATGTATCATCACCAGCACTCATATAGATGGGGACAGATGTATCATCATCAGCACTCATATAGATGGGGACAGATGTATCATCACCAGCACTCATATAGATGGGGACAGATGTATCATCACCAGCACTCATATAGATGGGGACAGGTGTATCATCACCAGCACTCATATAGATGGGGACAGATGTATCATCATCAGCACTCATATAGATGGGGACAGATGTATCATCACCAGCACTCATATAGATGGGGACAGATGTACATCACCAGCACTCATAATAGATGGGGACAGGTGTACCATCACCAGCACTCATATAGATGGGGACAGTGTATCATCATCCAGCACTCATATAGATGGGGACAGGTGTATCATCACCAGCACTCATATAGATGGGGAAGGTGTATCATCACCAGCACTCATATAGATGGGGACAGATGTATATCATGAAGCACTCATATAGATGGGGACAGGTGTATCATCACCAGCACTCATATAGATGGGACAGGTGTATCATCATCAGCACTCATATAGATGGGGACAGATGTATCATCATCAGCACTCATATAGATGGGGACAGGTGTATCATCACCAGCACTCATATAGATGGGGACAGGTGTATCATCATCAGCACTCATATAGATGGGGACAGGTGTATCATCACCAGCACTCATATAGATGGGGACAGATGTATCATCACCAGCACTCATATAGATGGGGACAGGTGTATCATCACCAGCACTCATATAGATGGGGACAGATGTATCACCATCATATAGACCAGCACTCATAAGATGGGACAGGTGTATCATCACCAGCACTCATATAGATGGGGACAGATGTATCATCACCATCATATAGATGGGGACAGGATGTATCATCACCAGCACTCATATAGATGGGAGAATCACAGCACTATATAATGTTGTATCATCACCAGCACTCATATAGATGGGGACAGATGTATCATCACCAGCACTCATATAGATGGGACAGATGTATCATCACAGCACTCATATAGATGGGGACAGGTGTGTATCATCACCAGCACTCATATAGATGGGGACAGATGTATCATCACGCAGCATCATATAGATGGGGACAGATGTTATCAATCACCAGCACTCATATAGATGGGGACAGATGTATCATCACCAGCACTCATATAGAGGACAGTGTACCATCACCAGCACTCATATAGATGGGACATGTATCATCACCAGCACTCATATAGATGGGGACAGATGTATCATCACCAGCACTCATATAGATGGGGACAGATGTATCATCACAGCACTCATATATAGATGGGGATGTATCATGCATCATCACTATATAGATGGGACAGATGTATCATCACAGCACTCATATAGATGGGGACAGATGTATCATCATCAGCACTCATATAGATGGGGACAGGTGTACCACACCAGCACTCATAT
>ONZH01020129.1:0-20098 GCA_900303285.1 Rhinella marina
TGAAGGCAAAATATTGTAAAAAAAAAAAAATGCGGCGGGGGGCTAGCGAATAGGACGTGGACGAGGACGGGGGCGCGGGAAATGCTGTTGGGGGCCTTGTTGAAGCCAGTGGGGATACAATGCGTGCTGGTGAGGGTCAGCCAGGATCCCGCTCATCCAGAATCCCTGCCTTTATGGGACAGTTAAGCAGGGGGCGGGTTACACCGCTGTTGAGGCCTGAGCAGGTTGAACAGGTGGTGCAATGGATAGCCGATAGCGCTTCCACACAGTTGTCCACCAGCCAGTCATCCACACAGTCTCACTCTGACCCTCCTTCCTCCACACCTGGCCAACAGAGTCATCCCACCCTTGACCCTCCCAGGAGCTCTTTTCGGGTCCTTTTTCAGATGTGGCCGGAAGAATCCAGGAGCTAGCAGAGGAATTTGTTTGTAGTGATGCCCAAACCCTTGAGTTTTCGCCATCTCCTGCTGATGTGGACCCTGAACCAGCATCTGTTATCATGAGCGATGATGATGATGAGACGCAGTTGCCATCAAGGGAGGCTGTTGGAATGTCCAGTGGGCAGGAGGAGGAGCAGAGTGAGGAAGAGGAGGTGGTGGATGACGAAATGACCGACCCCACTGGCCAGGGGTGATGTCCAGCGAGGAAAGCAGTGGAGAGGTGGTGGTCTGCGCAGCACCGAAAAAGGCAGCAAGAGGCAGAGGGATGTCCAGAGGCAGAGGGATGTCCACAGGCAGAGGGATGTCCACAGGCAGAGGGATGTCCACAGGCAGAGGGATGTCCAGAGGCAGAGGACAGTCCAGACAAAGTAGTGAGGCCACAGCCAGCACGGCCGAAGCTGTTCCCGGCAGCGGGCAGTCGCGCGAAGCTCCCCCATCGAGGCCTCGTACTTCTGTGGTGTGGAGATTTTTTAATGTTTGTGCGGATGACAAACTGAGCGCGGTTTGCACACTCTGCCACTCAAAACTGAGTAGGGGCTCTGAGAAGAGCAATCTGACCACCTCAGGCATGCGGCGTCACTTGGAAGTCAAGCACTGGGCTGAGTGGGAAGAGCAAACGCAATACAAACTGCGCCCGGTCCTGCTGCCACTGCCTCTTCCCCTTTGTTGTGTGCTGCCACTGCGGTCCAGACCTCCAGCCAGGACACCTCCACATCTGCCTCTGCCTCGGCTACTTTGGGGCCTTCTCCTTCAGCCTCCCCTTCCCCCGCCTCTTCGCCTGCACCCTCACACTCCTCGTCCCAACAACTGTCCATCTCGCAGGCGTTCGACCGCAGGCGGAAGTACGCCTCGAGTCACCCCCAAGCCCAAGCCTTAAACTGCCACATCTCCAAACTGCTGGCCCTGGAGATGTTGCCGTTTAGGCTTGTGGAGACGCAGGCCTTCCGCGACCTGATGGCGGCTGCCGCACCTCGCTATTCCGTCCCCAGCCGCCACTACTTTTCCCGGAGTGCCGTCCCCGCCCTGCACCAGCACGTGTCGCGTAACATCAGGCGGGCCCTGAGGTACGCAGTCAGCGCAAAGGTCCACTTGACCACCGACTCGTGGACAAGCGCTTGCGGCCAGGGACGCTACATCTCTTTGACGGCACACTGGGTGAATGTAGTGGAAGCGGGGACGGGGTCGCAAACAGAGACGGCCTACCTACCACCCCCGCCCAAGATTGCCAGCATGGGTTCTGATAAACCCCCCTCCTCCTCCTCCTCCTCCTCCTGTGCCTTAACATCTCCCTCAGCCGCTAGCTGGAAGCGTTGCAGCACTGGCGCGGGGAGACGTCAGCAGGCGGTGCTAAAGCTATCAGCTTGGGCGACAGGAAGCACAGCGCCCCAGAGGTGAGGGACGCCATATTGCAGCAGACGGAGATGTGGCTGTCGCCGCTGCAGCTAGGACCAGGCATGGTCGTGTGCGATAACGGCCGTAACCTGGTGGCGGCTCTGGAGCTTGCCGAACTCAATCACGTACCATGCCTGGCCCACGTTTTTAATCTGGTAGTCCAAAAATTTCTGAAGACTTACCCCAACCTGGCAGAGCTACTGGTGAAAGTGCGGCGCTTGTGCGCTCACTTTCGGAAGTCAACTGTAGCTGCTGCTAGCTTAAAAAAACTCCAGCAACGCCTCCATTTGCCTGAACATCGGCTGTTGTGCGACCTGCCCACTCGCTGGAATTCCACCTATTCCATGTTGGCCAGGGTGTGTGAGCAGCAGAGAGCATTGATGGAGTACCAGATTATGAATCCACGCGTGCCTCCAACTCAGCTCCCTCAGTTTGCCAACCACGAGTGGCCATGGATGGCAGACATATGCGATGTACTGCGTATCTTTGAGGAGTCCACCAAGAAGGTCAGCAGCGAGGACGCTATAGTGAGCGTAACCATCCCGCTCCTAGGCGTCCTTAAAGAATCGCTCATCGCAATAAGGGAGAACGCATTGCACGCAGAGGAGACGGGGGTAGGAGGAGACGCAACGGAGCTACACAGTCAGACCACACTTTTGTCTGCTTCACGGTGGCAGTTGCAGGAGGAGGAGGATGAGGAGGAGGACGACGTGGAGGTGGCTGTGGAAGAGGAGGAGGATGCTGGCGGCGAGGGTAGCAGTCAGGCTGTGTGCGTCCCATTGGTTCAGCGCGGATGGGGCGGAGAGGAGGCGGAAGAGGAAGAGGAGGAAATGGCAAGTGATCCTTCTGGTGGGGGCAGTGAGGTCATGCCTATTCAGAGTCTGGCACACATGGCTGACTTCATGCTGGGCTGCTTTTCCCGGGACACACGTGTTGTCCGGATAGTGGAGAACAAACTGTACTGGGTCTTCGCACTCCTGGACCCCCGGTATAAAGATAACGTCTCCTCTTTTATTCCGGTAGAGGAGAGGACGAATCGATTGCTGGAATACCAGAGGGAACTCGTGCAGAACATGATGGAGATTTTCCCACCCACCATCGCTGGCGGCAGAGAGGAGAGGGTCTCCCAGAGTCCCACAACATCCATCAGGCCCACAGCCACCAGGGGAACACTCTCCAAGGTGTGGGACACGTTCATGGCACCCCCTCGTGCAACTTCCATCACTGCGGGGCCCGCTATCAGCAGGAGGGACAAGTATCGGCGGATGTTGCGGGAGTACCTGGCAGACCGTACCCCTGTCCTCCCCGATCCCTCGGCGTCCTACACTTACTGGGTCTCCAAGTTGGACACGTGGCTGGAACTGTCCCTGTACGCCTTGGAGGTGCTTGCCTGCCCTGCCGCCAGCGTGCTATCAGAAAGGGTGTTCAGCGCAGCCGGGGGCATTATAACCGATAAGCGCAGCCGCCTGTCAACCGACAGTGCCGACAGGCTGACGCTAATCAAAATGAACAGCAAGTGGATTGACCCGGACTTTGCTTCTCCAACCGTGGAAAGCAGCCAAAAGTGAAGTGCCATCTGTATGAAGTGCCATTTCCTCCTCCACCTCCTCCTCCTCCTCCTCCTTAACCGCCGTAGAATTGCTCCGTAAATAAGAAAAATTTATATGTTTATGGCTCACCTCTTGGGCCTCCACAAAATGTTTAAGAGGTCTCACCTCTTGGGCCTCCTCATAATTTTTAACCGGTCTCACCTCTTGGGCCTACACATAATTTTTAAGAGGTCTCACCTCTTGGCCTCCTCATAATTTTTAACAGGTCTCACCTCTTGGGCCTCCACATAATTTTTAACCGGTCTCACCTCTTGGGCCTCCACAAAATGTTTAAGAGGTGTCACCTCTTGGGCCTCCACATAATTTTTAACAGGTCTCACCTCTTGGGCCTCCACAAAATGTTTAACAGGTCTCACCTCTTGGGCCTCCACATAATTTTTAACAGTCTCACCTCTTGGGCTCCACAAAATGTTTAACAGGTCTCACCTCTTGGGCCTCCACAAAAGTTTAAGAGGTCTCACCTCTTGGGCCTCCACAAAATGTTTAACAGGTCTCACCTCTTGGGCCTCCACATAATTTTTAATACGTCTCACCTCTTGGGCCTCCACAAAATGTTTAACAGGTCTCACCTCTTGGGCCTCCACAAAATGTTTACAGGTCTCACCTCTTGGGCCTCCACAAAATGTTTAACAGGTCTCACCTCTTGGGCCTCCACAAAATGTTTAACAGGTCTCACCTCTTGGGCCTCCACATAATTTTTAACAGGTCTCACCTCTTGGGCCTCCACAAAATGTTTAACAGGTCTCACCTCTTGGGCCTCCCACAAATGTTTAAGAGGTCTCACCTCTTGGGCCTCCACAAATGTTTTAACAGGTCTCACCTCTTGGGCCTCCACATAATTTTTAACACGTCTCACCTCTTGGGCCTGCACAAAATGTTTAAGAGGTCTCACCTATTGGGCCTCCACATAATTTTTAACGGGTTCTCACCTCTTGGGCCTCCACAAAATGTTTAACAGGTCTCACCTCTTGGGCCTCCACAAAATGTTTAACAGGTCTCACCTCTTGGGCCTCCACAAAATGTTTAACAGGTCTCACCTCTTGGGCCTCCACAAAATGTTTAACAGGTCTCACCTCTTGGGCCTCCACAAAATGTTTAACAGGTCTCACCTCTTGGGCCTTCCACAAAATGTTTAACAGGTCTCACCTCTTGGGCCTCCACATAATTTTAACAGGTCTCACCTTTTGGGCCTCCACAAAAGGTTTAAGAGGTTAACAGTGGGAAAGCAGCCAAAAGTGAAGTGCCATCTGTTATGAAGTGCCATTTCCTCCTCCACCTCCTCCTCCTCCTCCTCCTTAACCGCCGTAGAATTGCTCCGTAAATAAGAAAAATGTATATATTTATGGCTCACCTCTTGGGCCTCCACATAATTTTTAACAGGTCTCACCTCTTGGCCTCCACAAAATGTTTAAGAGGTCTCACCTCTTGGGCCCTCCACATAATTTTTAACAGGTCTCACCTCTTGGGCCTCCACAAAATGTTTAACAGGTCTCACCTCTTGGGCCTCCACAAAATGTTTAAGAGGTCTCACCTCTTGGGCCTCCACAAAATGTTTAACAGGTCTCACCTCTTGGGCCTCCACATAATTTTTAACACGTCTCACCTCTTGGGCCTGCACAAAATGTTTAAGAGGTCTCACCTATTGGGCCTCCACATAATTTTAACAGGTCTCACCTCTTGGGCCTCCACAAAATGTTTAACAGGTCTCACCTCTTGGGCCTCAACAAAATGTTTAACAGGTCTCACCTCTTGGGCCTCCACAAAATGTTTAACAGGTCTCACCTCTTGGGCCTCCACATTATTTTTAACAGGTCTCAACTTTGGGCCTCCACAAAAGGTTTAAGAGGTTAACAGTGGAAAGCAGCCAAAAGTGAAGTGCCATCTGTATGAAGTGCCATTTCCTCCTCCACCTCCTCCTCCTCCTCCTTAACCGCCGTAGAATTGCTCCGTAAATAAGAAAAATGTATATATTTATGGCTCACCTCTTGGGCCTCCACATAATTTTTAACAGGTCTCACCTCTTGGGCCTCCACAAAAGGTTTAAGAGGTTAACAGTGGAAAGCAGCCAAAAGTGAAGTGCCATCTGTATGAAGTGCCATTTCCTTCCTCCACCTCCTCCTCCTCCTCCTTAACCGCCGTAGAATTGCTCCGTAAATAAGAAAAATGTATATATTTATTGCTCACCTCTTGGGCCTCCACATAACTTTTTAACAGGTCTCACCTCTTGGGCCTCCACAAAAGGTTTAACAGGTCTCACCTCTTGGGCCTCCACATAATTTTTAACAGGTCTCACCTCTTGGGCCTCCACATAATTTTTAACACGTCTCTCCTCTTGGGCCTCCACATAATTTTTAATACGTCTCACCTCTTGGGCCTCCACATAATTTTTAAGAGGTCTCACCTCTTGGGCCTACACAAAATGTTTAAGAGGTGTCACCTCTTGGCCTCCACATAATTTTTAAGAGGTCTCACCTCTTGGGCCTCCACATAATTTTTAAGAGGTCTCACCTCTTGGGCCTCCACATAATTTTTAAGAGGTCTCACCTCTTGGGCCTGTACAAAATGTTTAAGAGGTCTCACCTCTTGGGGCCTCCACAAAATGTTTAAGCGGTCTCACCTCTTGGGCCTCCACATAATTTTTAAGAGGTCTCACCTCTTGGGCCTCCACATAATTTTTAAGAGGTCTCACCTCTTGGGGCTCTACAAAATGTTTAAGAGGTCTCACCTCTTTAGCCTCCACACAATTTTTAAGACGTCTCACCTCTTGGGCCTCCACAAAATTTTCCATGAGCCTCTGGCCAGCCCACGGCCTCTTCCTGCCTTTTGCGGTCCTACGCATCCCTCAACATCCCCACTGCTTTACCTGCTAGACATGACACTGGGCCAGGTCGGGTCACTGACATCTCAAGCGCCAACAATTTGGGCATTTTAAGGCTTCTGCATGTGTTTTTGAGTTGTTTTACATTTTAAAGAAGACATGTCTGACCACATCTCACACACACACACAATGACAATTAGGGGTGGGGTCTATTTGCTTTCCCCCTTGCCTATGCCATCTGTGGTTGTCATAGGCAACGTGATTTTAAGGGGTGCAGAATTTCATCTTCTTTTTGTCTAGTTTGGCTTGGGGTCCATGGCAATGTTGAGGAAAGAAGGTTTCCTTGTATGGTCTCACTTTACAGAGAGGTTATATTGTGTTTGGAGTGTATTGTTGAGAGGCTGTGATAGTGGCGTAATAGTGCGACTTGGGCGCGTTATATGCACCCAGACATGCTTCCCCTGCTGTCCTAGTTGCATTCCAGCAGTGTTGGCATCCTTTTCTGAGGTTCCAGGGTGGACTTGGTGACCTCCAAGTGGTCGAATTGAGATTTCCAAGTGGCGAGCATTTTTTCCCCATAGACTTTAATGGGATTCGATATCTGGTCGAATAGTCGAATTTCGCGGTCTATTCGAATCGACTTTCGAAATTTCGAATATTTCACTACTCGCTCATCTCTACTAATTATCAGATTCTGCACATAGTACATAAGTAGCACTCAACTGCAACTAGCTTTATAGAAGACAGTATTTAAGGACAGATTTACCCAATTTGTTTGTTCCACTGGTCGAAATTCAGGGTGAACGTCCCACAGCAATAAATCCACTCAGTGTCTTCTTTCCTTTTCAACATATAAGTTTCTCCTTAAAATAAAAGATCCGTCGTACAGAGAAATCTCAGATTATGCTTGCGTTTCTTCCTATGGAGTATCAGTTAGTGGAGATGAAGGCATGCATGTGAGGAGCCAGTAATAGATCCCAATGAGAACTGTGTGTGACGAGGATGCAAAAATTTTGGTTGTGCCACTGGCGTAGCAGCCTACTGATATAGTTTGACTTCTGACTTTCTTTCAGGGTTTACCACATTGTTACGACTGCAACACGTTGTTAAACTGTCAGTGTTTTCCTTCTATCTCCTACGCATATGCATAAACTTAGTGATAAAAGATACAGCTATGTTTCCACCTATAATACTGACAGGACTCATATACCCATCACCATAAGACACGTCAGACAATACAGAAGACAGCTTATATGGCAACCTAACTAATATAGTGCTTCACTTTTTACTTTATACACCTTCAGCCCAGGTCATTTTACTGTAAGCGTCCACATTCTTCTCGTAGCAACCCCTACGTTTAAAGTAGACATTTGATGTGCCCATAGACTTCAATTGGCCAAGTGTATGTCAGAAGGGTGTCCTTTTGGAATATAATTTTTGTGGGTGTGCACCTTTTTACAACTGAATTGAAAAGCACAGTCAACTCCACCTTTCAATACAGGAATAAAATTAATACTGCGCCATATACATTTTATTTCCGGCGCAATGGAGGATGTACTTTATACTGTGGTACAAGCATACAGCTGAATATGTGCCGGGCATTGGTTTGGTGTCACTTGAAGTGACTTGATGTGAACAGGGTCCAAGTAACCAATGTTTGCAATATGTAATATACTTTTTTCCCCAATAAAGTGAAGATGGTGGAAACGTATCATTCTCATTGTGGGCATGGTTAGTTTTGTTGAGAAGGTGTACTCCAGATTTTTTTAAAAGTATCGAAAATGGTGCAACCTTAATACCATAACAAGCAGCAACTGGAGTAACATCCCTAGACAAAAGTGTTGTATTTATCATACAATGTTTAACATTCAGTTATTTTCGTTAAAATTATAGCAACGCAGACTCAGAACACAACTGACTTTTCCTCCGTAAAAAATTCCCCCCAGTGTATATTGTAAGAAAGTGACTTAAAGGGAGTAATTTGTCAATATGCAACTTTCTGATTTTTTTTTTTAGCATCTGCTTGACATTTCTTTTGTGACTCATTTAAAAAATGTAAGAATTGAAAAGAACCAGTTGTCAAATGCCACATAGGCAAGGGCTCATATAGTCTGAAGTTTTTGCCAGGACTTGTCAATGTGGTGCTCAGCCAGTGTACAGCAGTACACTCAACTATGCAAATCATCAATGGCTATTTCACGTCCACTGCAGCCAATATGCACATATATGCCCCTCCCCAGGATAGATCATCATTGTCACATCAACATTATCACATCAACGAGGATCCGAGTACCAGCACCCTAGCCGATCAGCTGTTTCAGCTCACCAGAGCTCTGGGGCACACTGCGGGTTCCCAGTAGCTTTTCAAGCACAGGAATGTGCATTGTATAGCGGCTGTGCTTGGTATTGCAGCTCAGCCCCATTGAATTAAATGGGGCTGAACTGCAACTGCGACATGTGACTGATGTATGGTGACACATGTCCTAGGAACACCCGGGATACCTGTCAATTTGATACTGATGGTCATCAATAGAAATTGCCAGATAACCCCTTTAAGTCATCACAGTCATATAGACCACTTATCAATTGTTGAATCTAAATAAACATTACTGGTGGTGGTCCTGGTGGATGCCCATAAAATCCATCTGGGTGGGAGAGACTGTGAAGCACCTGCCCCTGTGCCCTCCCTTTACTCCAGCCCTGGGCTATGGCCAACTTCATAGAGAAAGGTGGAGAATCAATTAACTTGCAGGAATAAAGCATGGTACGACATCGCAAAATGGATTGTCCAAATATTCACCAACCTGCTACATTGCTTCTTTAGAAAAGTCATCTTTATGTGCATCTTGCAAAGGAATCTCTGATGATGATAGTGGAGGCACCTCCTCGGAAGTAACAACTGCAGCCTCAGATTTCTCTTTTTCTTCGGATCCACTGTATGTAAATGTTTACATTAAACATTCAGGGAATAAAATGAATAAGAAAATTCTCTTAACTTAGCCACAAAGAGTTAGGATAAGTTAAGGATTTGTGTAGGGGGTTTAGTAGTCATTCCCACAGACAGCAGGTACAAGAAAGGTGTTGATAGTAAGCAATACGAATGGATCAAACACAAACAGACTTTACTTTATAGAGTGCACAATCATGGTAGTTACAGTTCACTCCACAAGTAGAGAACACAGTTCTGAAATAAAAATTGAAGCTTTTTCTGCCGATGCAACTTCCGTCTCCATATGCAGTAGGGTTAGCTGATTACACTGTTTTAGACACACCTCTGCCTCTTGGTTCATTTTGTGCACTTTCATAGCTGACGTTCAGCTCACACATCAATGGCACGTGGTGCTCAGCAGTTTCCATATTGCTTGTTTGCAATGGTGCCATTTGTTCACTCATGATATGCTTTCACCACAGCAGCACTGGAACAGTTCACAAACTGCAAAGTTCCAGAAATACTGCCACACTTGGCCCAACAGCCAATAGTCATCCCTGTTTGCAACTCCTATAAATTGTTCCTTTTACCTATGACAGCAATGAACACCCCTAAGTGAAAATAGCCAAATTGTGCCCAAAATGTCAATATTTTGTGTGGCCACCGTTATTTTCCAGCATTGCCTTAACTCTCTTGGGCATGGAGTTCACTAGAGCTTCACAGGTTGCTACTAGAATTCTCTTCCACTTCTCCATAATTATAGAGAAAACAAAAAAAGAGGAGGATTATTATTAACAAATATCTCAGAGCTCCAAGATACGTTGTAATAGATTAGAGGCGCCAGGTGAGTGGAGTAGAGGGAAGAGATATTTAATGTTTAAGGTATAATTAAAATTAAAATAAAAATTTAAATAAAAATATATAGTCTGAGAGGCTGCACACTGGTCCAAGTGTGTGATGAAATCGCACACTATATAAAAATTGTTAACAAGGTCTGCACCTTGCTGGGGGTAAAAAATGGACTTGTTTATGGCGCCAGTCAATGAGCAAAGGTTAAATTAATGTCAATAAAAACAATGTCAATAAAAACAATAATGTTGTGTAAAATAATTGGCATACCGCAGTGGTAATTAAAACAGGAAGACAAGTGAGTCGGGTGGAACCCCGAGGCTATATAGAATATATCTTCACATGCAAAGGAGATTTTACTCACTTCACCGGGGAGGATGTCTCGCGGATAAAGCTCAAGACACCTTTAGACAGAGCTTCCCCAAGTCCAGGTTCGCTTTAAAGTTGAGAGGGTCAAACGGCAGGCACACAGCAGGCTTCTCGTCAGATCCCTTTATTGTGAAACCATAGATGGCTACTAAAATCAAATCTCAACGCATTTCGGGGGAGTCATTAAAAACCCCCTTCTTCAGGAGAACATACAACAATAATAAAGTGCATGGTACTTACAAACTTATATACATCTGCTCCCAAGCAAACGCCCCACCACATATTCCTGTTGACCGAAAGTGATGTAATTCCACTTCCTGTCCCTGTTTGGCCGGAAGTGATGTCATTCCACTTTCGGTTTAAAAAAAAAAAAAAAGAGACACATGTTCCTGTTAACAGGAAGTGATGTCATTCTACTTCCGGTTTTCACCTCAAGTTCCTGTTGGCCGGAAGTGATGTCATTCCACTTTCGGTTTTAAAAAAAAAAAAAAAAAAAAGACACATGTTCCTGTTAACAGGAAGTGATGTCATTCTACTTCCGGTTTTTACCTCATGTTCCTGTTGGCCAGAAGTGATGTCATTCCACTTCCGGATTTAAAAAAAAAAAAAAAAAAGCACATGTTAGAAGGAAGTGATATCATTCTACTTCCGGTTCCCAACTGGTACTGTGGGCGGAAGTGATGTCATTCCACTTCCGGTTTGCACCTCCTGTTACTGTGGGCGGAAGTGATGTCATTCCACTTCCGGTTTACTTAAAAAATAAAAAAAGGGTATATATCTATATAATATAGTGTGGGTGTTCTGGAGTATAGTGTTGATGGGGAGCATAAACATATACAAACAAAAATAATCATAAAAAGCATTGGTTAAAAGCGATCACACACACATGTATACATATAAATCAAGTATAAGATGAAACAAGTTCCTGGAATGAATAAATAAATACGTATAAACATGTAAAAGAATGATAATTGGGCTGGTTGGAATGCTGCGGTATGTATTAGAACGAGTGTATTGGATCTATAAATAATTCAATAAAATACGTATAAAACAATGTATGATCAATAAACATATATAAATAAATGAATACAGTACATGCTTATTGAATATGTAAGTAAAAATGATAAATAAAATAGTTAAAATATTGCAGTGAGTGTATTCTACTGTTTGAAAAAAGGGTACATGAATAGTGAATCTACAGCGTGGTTAAAGTGTTATAATAGATGTGGTCTGATGAAGCTTAACTTGTATGACCAAATTTTGTAATGATAAGTTCAAAATAACTCATATAGGGTTGTCATTAATAATTAGTGTACTCGAGGGCTTCGTTCAGACCAAATGGAGTGAGGGTGTTCAATTTAAATATCCAGAACATCTCCTTACGACATAAATTCTGATAGGAGTTAGATATCCATTCTAGAGGGGTTACTTTCAGAGAAGAGGGGTCTCCGTTGTGTTTGCACGCATAATGTCTGGAGACGCTGTGGGTCACCACTTTACGTGTTATATTCGATCGATGTTCATTTGTACGTTCTCTCAACGTTTGTGTTGTTCTACCCACATATAGGAGGTTGCAAGGACATTGTAGTAGGTAAACTACATTACTGGTCCCGCAGTCCATGTTTTGTCTGATCACTATTGTTTCCCCGCTATTTGGTATATTAATAGTATTTTTGCTAGTAATTATATTGTTACAGCATTTGCATTTTTTCTTTTTACATTTACTGATAGTTTTGATCATATTGGGGTTTTTGGTCTTAAGGGTTTCCTTAGTAGTGGGGAGTTTTGGGCAAGATGGTGCCAGTAGGTTTTTTAGTGTTTGGGCCCTACGAAAAATGACTCTTGGTTGTTTCGGAATGGATTGACTCAAGATCGGATCTTTTAATAAAATGGGCCAATTTTTCTGTATGATACCACGGATGATATTATGACTCGGGTTATACCTCGTAATCAAGTTGATTGGATATTTATTGTTCGGTGTTAGGTTGTCTTTTAATATTTTTTTGGATATTAGACTCTCTTTTTGGCTGAGTTTTAGGGTCCGTTTGGTGGATTCGGTTAGTAGGGTTTTCGGATAACCTTTTTCTCTAAATCTCGTGCTCAATTCTTTCAGGTGTTTTTTCATAATTTTATTATCTGAACAATTTCTTCGGATGCGTTTCATTTGGCTGAAGGGGATATTGATTTTCCATTTGTTATCACTTCCTTCTAACATGTGCTTTTCTTTTCTTTTCTTTTTTTTTTTTTTTTTAAATCCGGAAGTGGAATGACATCACTTCCGGCCAACAGGAACATGAGGTGAAAACCGGAAGTAGAATGACATCACTTCCTGTTAACAGGAACATGTGTCTTTTTTTTTTTTTTTAAACCGAAAGTGGAATGACATCACTTCCGTCCAACAGGAACATGAGGTGAAAACCGGAAATAGAATGACATCACTTCCTGTTAACAGGAACATGTGTCTCTTTTTTTTTTTTTTTTAAACCGAAAGTGGAATGACATCACTTCCGGCCAAACAGGGACAGGAAGTGGAATTACATCACTTCCGGTCAACAGGAACATGTGGTGGGGCGTTTGCTTGGGAGCAGATGTATATAAGTTTGTAAGTACCATGCACTTTATTATTGTTGTATGTTCTCCTGAAGAAGGGGGCTTTTAATGACTCCCCCGAAACGCGTTGAGATTTGATTTTAGTAGCCATCTATGGTTTCACAATAAAGGGATCTGACGAGAAGCCTGCTGTGTGCCTGCCGTTTGACCCTCTCAACTTTAAAGCGAACCTGGACTTGGGGAGGCTCTGTCTAAAGGTGTCTTGAGCTTTATCCGCGAGACATCCTCCCTGGTGAAGTGAGTAAAATCTCCTTTGCATGTGAAGATATATTCTATATAGCCTCGGGGTTCCACCCGACTCACTTGTCTTCCTGATTTAATTACCACTGCGGTATGCCAATTATTTTACACAACATTATTGTTTTTATTGACATTGTTTTTATTGACATTGATTTAACCTTTGCTCATTGACTGGCGCCATAAACAAGTCCATTTTTTACCCCCAGCAAAGTGCAGACCTTGTTAACAACTTCTCCATAATGACATCACAGAGCTGGTGGATGTTAGAGACCTTGCGTTCTTTCACCTTCCGTGTGAGGATGCCCCACAGATGCTCAATAGGGTTTAGGTCTGGAGACATGTTTGGCCAGTCCAGCACCTTTACCCTCAGTTTCTTTAGCAAGGCTGTGGTCATCTTGGAGGTGTGTTTGGGGTCGTTATCATGTTGGAATACTGCCCTGCTGCGGTGAGTCAGTAAAGGTAATGCATGCATATGGCTTTAGACTTTACTGCATGCGGTTTGGGCTATTATACTTCTGGCTCCAGCCACACTACTAAGACAGACTGCTCATCCAATCTAGGACTGCACCCCACAGATGAGCATTGCAGAGAAACATTGGGGACTTTGGTCAATTGGCAATATTGCTAGTGTCTACGTCTGTTATAATAGCCATCTCCTATACAGAGCTTTTGGGAAAAACCTACTCTGTAAAGTGCTTTAGACTTGTGCCCCATCATATGAGAGTGAATAGATATCAACAGGCCCTGGTGCACAAGCTGAAACAATTTTTCCCATCTGACTCCGCTAGCGGCAGAGGGCATGGTTCTGTGGGCCAAGTAGCGGGGGAGAGGAGGCGAGCAGGCAGCTTGTCCAGCACTGGCAGGGGAACGCTCTCCAAGGCCTTTGCCACTTTTATGTCACCCCAGCAAGACACTGTCACCTGTCCCCAGTCTAGGCAGAGTAGGGGGGAGCTGTACAGAAAGATGGTGAGGGAGTACCTAGCTGACCATACCAACGTCCGGACCGATCACTCTGCTCCATACAACTACTGGGTTTCAAAGCTGGACACGTGGCCTGGACTGGCGCTGTACGCCTTGGAGGTGCTGGCCTGCCCTGCCGCTAGCGTGCTGTCAGAGCAGGTATTCAGTGCAGCTGGTGGCGTCATCACTGATAAGAGTACACGCCTGTCAACTGACAGCGCTGACAGGCTGACGCTTATTAAAATGAACAAAGCCTGGATTTCACCGGAATTCAAATCTCCTCCGGGGGAAAGCAGCTAAAGATTTAAATAACTTATGTATCCGATTTCTCCTCTCTACTCCTCCTCCTACTCCTCCTCCATATCGTCTTTGCCTAATGCTGACCCAAAAAACGCCATTTTTTAGAGGTCCAACTGGCACTCTTTTAGCACAATTTTTCAGGAGGGCCCCCTACAGGCCCTCTCTTCAAACAATTTTTCAGGAGGGCCCCCCTACAGGCCCTCTATTCAAACAATTTTTCCAGAGGTCCACCTACAGGCCCTCTCTTCAAACAATTTTTCAGGAGGGCCCCCCCTACAGGCCCTTTATTCAAAAATCTTTCCAGAGGTCCACCTACAGGCCCTCTCTTCAAACAATTTTTCAGGAGGGCCCCCCTACAGGCCCTTTATTCAAACAATTTTTCGGGAGGGCCCCCTACAGGCCCTCTCTTCAAACAATTTTTCCGGAGGTCCACCTACAGGCCCTCTCTCCAATTCCAGTTCAAAGTTTTATTTGCGCATACTGCATACATTTTTATTTTTGGGATAGGTGTGAAAAATAATATTACTTGCGAATCTATATTGCCCAACATTGGATACGGTAGCAAGTAGAAGACCAAACACATGCTGCTCACAGGGTTCCGCAAATTCCTGGTCCACCCGCAAATTCCTTGTCCACAATGTCAAGGAGGACGAGGTTCTGTGGATGAGCAACAAGTCCTTCTGTACTGAAATCGCCGACAAAGTCTCCATCTAAGAAGCTACAGACCATTGTGGAGAGAGCGGCACAGCTCGCCATCAAAGTGAGGAACCCCAACGCCAGACTGTGCAGAGAAGATAACGAATAAATATCTCTGTGGTTATTTTTGCTAAATAAAAGTTTAAATAAACCCCCAAAAAAATTCATCTGTTAATGTGCCTGATCCACCAAGTTGAATCTGTCCCATCATGAGAAATTCCCCCCCAAGGAGTCCCCACTGTAACTTGCTTCCCATACAACTACCTCACCCCCCGACACCTGTGTCTCGCCATTGTCCACCACCTCCTCAGACAACACTGGTAAATCCACACTGTCAGCACACGGAAACAGCAAAAGGTCTTGCGAATTGGGGCAGAGAATGTTCTGGGCTAGCACATCAGAGAAGGGGTGACTATGGGGTTCCAGGGAGTAAGTGACCACATGCAATCTCCATCTAAAAAGTCATGCCACACTTGATCAATCTCATAATTTACGACTGTATCGGTTGATGCTAAATTTTTAAGTTGGGGTCCTGCGTCGTCATTCTAAATACATCCGGCTGTTGTCACCAACACACACGCTAGCTCAGTGGGCACTTCTCTGGCTCTTCCAGCGAAACCTCCTTGCCCCACCCTGCCCCCCCACCTACAGGCCCACTCTCCAAACAATTGACGTCTTTTTCCTATCTTTCTCTCTCTCCAAACTATTTTTCCGGATAGCTGCCATATACGGTATTAAACGGAGAAGAATACAGAGAACACATGCTACACTTGATCAAGTTCATAATTTACGACTGTACCGGTTGATGCAACAGTTTTCAAAAATCCATTCTGGCTGTTGTCACCACCACACACGCTAGCCCAGGGGGCACTCCTCTGGCTCTTCCAGTGAAACCTCCTTCCCCCCAGCCTGCCCCCCACCTACAGGCCCTCTCTCCAAACAATTGACGTCTTTTTCCTATCTTTCTCTCTCTCCAAACTATTTTTCCGGATAGCTGCCATATACGGTATTAAACTGAGAAGAATACAGAGAACACATGCTACACTTGATCAAGTTCATAATTTACGACTGTACCGGTTGATGCAACAGTTTTCAAAAATCCATTCTGGCTGTTGTCACCACCACACACGCTAGCCCAGGGGGCACTCCTCTGGCTCTTCCAGCGAAACCTCCTTACCCCACCCTGCCCCCCACCTACAGGCCCACTCTCCAAACAATTGACGTCTTTTTCCTATCTTTCTCTCCAAACTATTTTTCCGGATAGCTGCCATATACGGTATTAAACGGAGAAGAATACAGAGAACACATGCTACACTTGATCAAGTTCATAATTTACGACTGTACCGGTTGATGCAACAGTTTTCAAAAATCCATTCTGGCTGTTGTCACCACCACACACGCTAGCCCAGGGGGCACTCCTCTGGCTCTTCCAGTGAAACCTCCTTCCCCCAGCCTGCCCCCCACCTACAGGCCCTCTCTCCAAACAATTGACGTCTTTTTCCTATCTTTCTCTCTCTCCAAACTATTTTTCCGGATAGCTGCCATATACGGTATTAAACGGAGAAGAATACAGAGAACACATGCTACACTTGATCAAGTTCATAATTTACGACTGTACCGGTTGATGCAACAGTTTTCAAAAAATCCATTCTGGCTGTTGTCACCACCACACACGCTAGCCCAGGGGGCACTCCTCTGGCTCTTCCAGCGAAACCTCCTTCCCCCCAGCCTGACCCCCCCCCCACCTACAGGCCCACTCTACAAACAATTTAGCTGGATAGGGGACGTATTAGATGTTGTACTGATGGTTTTTTTTGTTCTTCTTTTATCTGCCTCATGACCTGTGATAGGCAGAGCATGGACACGTCCCCTTAGCTGCAGTGGGAAAGACACTCCCCCTGGCCAGAGCAAGCTCTTTTTTCTCTTTTCCGTGTTCGAAATATCCATTAAATATAGGGTCCCAAGATAGGGGACGTATACGGTATTAAACTGAGAAGAATCGATACTGCACCGGCTGATGCTAGAGCATTTCCAAATGCATTACGGCTGTTGTCACCACCACACACGCTAGCCCAGGGGGCACTCCTCTGGCTCTTCCACCGAAACCTCCTTGCCCCTACCTACAGGCCCTCTCTCCAAACAATTTACCCCTGGTAGGGGGACGTATTAGATATTGTACTGATTCTGAATTGCCTCCTGCGATAGACGGGAATGGAACCCAGATCAACTGCTTGGGAAGTAGCTATGCTCACCACTATACCACCAGCAGGCACAGCAACTGATAAGAACAGATACTAAACTTGATTTCAGCTGCAGTGCCAGCATGAGCAGTGGTGTCACCTGCAGGCGGTGATGGACCTTCGTTGCACCTAGTTGGGTGCTTCCCTAACATGTGATGGGCATGTGCCTCGCCTTTCTTGGTCTGGGTGAGCACAATTGCCATGAGGGTAACCACCAGGCTGTTGCCTGAGGATTTGGGGTAATGGTGGGATTAAGCAGCCTCAGAGGCATCCATGCATGCTGCCCCTGCTGTTTCCTGTCCATTTCCGTGGTGTTTCCATCATTTTCTGAGGTTTCCAGGTTTTCAGGCAAACTTCCCTGTGAAGAGCTTTGGTCCCCCGCAAAAATGCTCGAGTCTCCCATTGACTTCAATGGGGTTCGTTACTCGAAACGAGCACCCGAGCATCGGGAAAAATTTGTCTCGAATAACGAGCACCCGAGCATTTTAGTACTCACTCATCTCTACCTATCTCTTGATTTCTCAGCCTCTTTCCCTATCTATCACCTTATCTTCTATATCTAGCTTTCTCTTCCTCTCTCTTGCTTCTCTCACTAACCCTTTCTATTCCTTCTCTATCTCTCCCTGTATCTATTTACTTGTTTGGCTATCTATCTTTCTATCTATATCTTTTCTCTCTCTATCTAATGCTAAGCTCCTCTCTCTCTGATGTCTGGCGACGCACTGACAAGATGTCGGCGCGCTCAGGCACTTCAGGGGCTGTGGGGTCACGTCACACATTTTTTTTCACAGAAAACCAGGATACAAGGGATTATAGGAGTAATAATCCCTTGTATCCTGGTCTATTCTGTGAAAAAAGTACAGTTTTGCGTTGCCGTTTTTTTTTAACCGGTGACGAACCGAACCTTTGGCAAAGTTCGTAACAAATCTGGTTCGTTGCGGTTCGGTTCGCTCATCCCTAGCTGGTATTTTTGATCAAGTGAAAAATGTCTTTTTTGTCTGCAGGAATGTGTAATAAATATTGCACCTTTGGAATCATAGTGGCGGTATGGTAAGTCCTATTAAACTCCCGGTGATGATAATAGGAATACAGGAGTTGGAATTTTTATTAAAAGTAATGATATTATTGTTCAGGATTTTAAGATAGTGGTACCAGGGAGGTTTATGATTTTGAAAATAGAATATTTAGCGAAAACGTTGAGAGTATTTAATATATATGCTTCTGTAGAAAAACAGGCTTGTGTGAAATTTTTTTTTGAGACTTTGAAATGATATTTGCAAGGATGTAAAATGTATTTGCAGGGGACTTTAATTGTATAACATTTATTGCAGATAGAGATGGTGTGACTGAGAGAAAATAAAATGTAACTTCTAATTTGCTAAATCAAATGATACAGGAAGTAAGATATCAGGATACTGATTTAATAGTAGATGCAGTCGATATTGCTTGGACAAGATTGAATCTTATTTTGCTATCTGAACGGGTTAAAAATAAAAACTGTAAACATATTAAGACTGGATTTTCAAACCATAAAATGGTTTACGTTGAGATTAGCTTGTTTGAATCTTTGACATTTGGTAGAGGGTTATGGCAATTAAATACCTGTTCTAGTTTATTGGAGGATGATGAGGTAATGAAAGGTTTGGAGGATTTGTTTAATGGTTGTGTGAAAAAAAAACAAAATATTATGGTGATTTATAACAGTGGTCGGACTGGACAATTGGAAAAATGGTAGATGTCTTTTAAAAATGTGTTAAGAAGCCCAGGATAAAAAGAGAACAGGAGAAAGCTTTTGTGAGAAGGTTGGAGGAGTCTTAGTTTTGATGTGGAGGAGAAGTTGGGGAAGGTTAAAGAGGACCTTTCACCACTCCTAACATGCCTGTTTTAATAGCTCCATGCATTACCCACGTACTAACAATTCTGGAGCATCTATTCTTATGGCTCTATGTTGTGCCATTCCTTTATTATTTGCACTAGAAGTTATGAGTGAATTGCTATTTGTCTTCAGTAAAGGAACAGAGGGGAGGTAACCGGTTGGGGGTGTGTACCTGCACAGACTGACTCTAGCCAATCAGTGCTGCCATGTTCAGACTGTGCAGATACACACCCCCAACTGGTAACCTCCCCTCTGTTCCCTTACTGAGGCCTAATAGCAATTCATTCATAACTTCTAGTGCAAATAATAAAGGAATGGCACAACATACAGACATAAGAATAGATGTTCCAGAATTGTCATTACATGGGGAATGCATGAAGTTATTAAAACAGGCATGTCAGGAGTGGTGAAAGGTCCTCTTTAAGGAGGAGATAAGAAAAGGTTTGATGGAACATGGGGAAATAATTGTGCTACAGTCCAGCATGAGCAAAGTTCTGGATATTTTTTTCAAGAAATGTTTCAGGGCAAAATGATATTTTACTTCAGTGCAATCTCTTAGTGATGAAGTGTCACGCTACGGTGTGGGAGGGGAACACCACACCGAGCATACACCGATACACTACAGTGAGATGAAAACCGATCAGCAGGCAAGAAGCCAGTGGCAAGGAAAACCACTGAACCAAGTGCACCGGAAACACCAGAAACCAAACCCAGAGGGCAGAAACCCAGTGAGCCCCGTTCTTCACAGAGCCCAGATGGTAGGGATGCA
>ONZH01020130.1:0-49335 GCA_900303285.1 Rhinella marina
CTGTGCTTCCTCCGCATGCAACGCAGCCTGCAATTAGAGGTGTCGGCGATGCAAGCCAGTTGGCGAGCGTCGTCAACCTCCTGTTTAATATTTTTTTTATTTAGTTTTTTATTAATAATTTTAATTGTTAAAATATTTTCTTTAAACCTGTGTTTTTTGTGTTTTCTTTAAACCTTTAACCCCATCCTGACATACTTTAAGAAATATTGTTATGAAAATTATATTGACTTGTACGTAAAGCTGAAGTCCAGCCAAAATTACAAGGAACAGGCACACTCCGATACACCTTTTATTACACATAAAGGAGGGCATTAGACACACCATGAAAAATTAAGATTGACGGCCTGCTTGGTGAGCTGACCGTTGAAAACATTATGGTTGAAGGCCTGGTGGTGAAAAGACCCCTGAAAACATTATTTTTGAGAGACTGGTGGTGAACAGACCCCTGAAAACATTATTTTTGAGAGACTGGTGGTGAACAGACCCCTGAAAACATTATTTTTGAGGAACTGGTGGTGAACAGACCCCTGAAAACATTATGGTTGAAGGCCTGGTGGTGAACAGACCCCTGAAAACATTATGGTTGAAGGCCTGGTGGCGAACAGACCCATGAAAACATTATTTTTGAGAGACTGGTGGTGAACAGACCCCTGAAAAAATTATTTTTGAGAAGACTGGTTGGTGAAACAGACCCCTGAAAATTATTTTTGAGAGACTGGTGGTGAACAGACCCCTGAAAAACATTATTTTTGAGAAAACTGGTGGTGAACAGACCCCTGAAAACATTATTTTTGAAGAGACCTGGTGTGAACAGACCCCTGAAAACATTATTTTTTGAAGAGATGGTGGTGAACAGACCCTGAAAACATTATTTTTTTGAGAAACTGGTGGTGAACAGACCCCTGAAAACATTATTTTTTGAGAACCTGGTGGTGAACAGACCCCTTTGAAAACATTATTTTTGAGGACTGGTGGTGAAACAGACCCTGAAACATTATTTAAGGCTGGTTGTGAACAGACCCCTGAAACATTATTTTTGAGGCCTGGTGGTGAACAGACCCCTGAAAACATTATTTTTGAAGGGACCTGGTGGTGAACAGACCCTGAAAATTATTTTTGAAGGACCTGGTGGTGAAGACCCCTGAAAACACATTATGGTTGAAGGCCTGGTGGTGAACAGACCCCTGAAAACATTATGGTTTGAAGGCCTGGTGTTGAACAGCCCCTGAACATTATGGTTGAAGGCCTGGTGGGAAAGACCCTTGAAAACATTTTTTTGAGGGACTGGTGGTGAACAGACCCTGAAAACATTATGGTTGAAGGCCTGGTGGTGAACAGACCCCTGAAAACATTATGGCTGAAGGGCCTGGTGGTGAACAGACCCCTGAAAAACATTATTTTCGAAGACTGGTGGTGAACAGACCCCTGAAAACATTATGGTTGAAGGCCTGGTGGTGAACAGACCCCTGAAAACATTATGGTTGAAGGCCTGGTGGCGAACAGACCCCATGAAACCCAATTATGGTTAAAAGGCCTGGTGGTGAACAGACCCCGTGAAAACATTAATGTTGAAGGGCCCTGCTGGTGTTGAACAAGACCCCTGAAAACATTATGGTTGAAGGCCTGGTGGCGAACAGACCCTGAAACATTATTTTTGAGAGACTGGTGGTGAACAGACCCCTGAAAAAATTATTTTTGAGGGAGTGGTGGTGAACAAGACCCCTGAAAAAATTATTTTTGAGGGACTGGTGGTGAACAGACCACTGAAAACATTATTTGTGAGGGACTGGTGGTGAACAGACCCCTGAAAACATTATGGTTGAAGGCCTGGTGGCGAACAGACCCCTGAAAACATTATGGTTAAAGGCCCTGGTGGTGAACAGACCCTGAAAACATTATGGTTTGAAGGCCTGGTGTTGAACAGACCCCTGAAAACATTATGGTTGAAGGCCTGGTGGCGAACAGACCCCCTGAAAACATTATTTTTGAGGGACTGGTGGTGAACAGACCCCTGAAAACATTATGGTTGAAGGCCTGGTGGTGAACAGACCCTTGAAAACATTATGGTTGAAGGCCTGGTGGTGAACAGACCCCTGAAAACATTATGTTTGAGAGACTGGTGGTGAACAGACCCTGAAAACATTATGGTTGAAGGCCTGGTGGTGAACAGACCCCTGAAAACATTATGGTTGAAGGCCTGGTGGCGAACAGACCCATGAAAACATTATGGTTAAAGGCCTGGTGGGAACAGACCCCTGAAAAACATTATGGTTGAAGGGCCTGTGTTTGAAACAGACCCCTGAAAACATTATGGTTGAAGGCCTGGTGGTGAACAGACCCCTGAAAACATTATTTTTGAGGGACTGGTGGTGAACAGACCCCTGAAAACATTATGGTTGAAGGCCTGGTGGTGAACAGACCCCTGAAAACATTATGGCTGAAGGCCTGGTGGTGAACAGACCCTTGAAAACATTATTTTCGAGAGACTGGTGGTGAACAGACCCCTGAAAACATTATGGTTGAAGGCCTGGTGGTGAACAGACCCCTGAAAACATTATGGTTGAAGGCCTGGTGGCGAACAGACCCATGAAAACATTATGGTTAAAGGCCTGGTGGTGAACAGACCCCTGAAAACATTATGGTTGAAGGCCTGGTGGTGAACAGACCCCTGAAAACATTATGGTTGAAGGCCTGGTGGCGAACAGACCCCTGAAAACATTATTTTTGAGGGACTGGTGGTGAACAGACCCCTGAAAACATTATGGTTGAAGGCCTGGTGGTGAACAGACCCCTGAAAACATTATTTTTGAGGGACTGGTGGTGAACAGACCCCTGAAAACATTATTTTTGAGGGACTGGTGGTGAACAGACCCATGAAAACATTATTTTTGAGAGACTGGTGGTGAACAGACCCCTGAAAACATTATGGTTAAAGGCCTGGTGGTGAACAGACCCCTGAAAAAATTATTTTTAGGGACTGGTGGTGAACAGACCCCTGAAAACATTATGGTTGAAGGCCTGGTGGTGAACAGACCCCTGAAAACATTATTTTTGAGAGACTGGTGGTGAACAGACCCCTGAAAAAATTATTTTTGAGTGTCTGTAGCTGACCCTCCTAAAACATTGATTGGAGAGAGGGCCTGTAGGTGTCCATCTGTAAACATAGTTTGAAAAGAGAGCCTGTAGGCCCTCTGAAAAATTGCCTGCTGGCTCAGCGTTTGTGTACGAATAGAAGGAGGATAGGATACATTAACAATGTTCATGTTGAGCTGCTTTGCCCCGGTGGAGATTTGAATTCCGGTGAAATCCAGGCTTTATTCATTTTAATAATGGTCAGCCTGTCAGCGCTGTCAGTTGACAGGCGTGTACGCTTATCAGTGATGATGCCACCAGCTGCATTGAAGACCCGCTCTGACAACACGCTAGCAGCAGGGCAGGCCAACACCTCAAAGGCGTACAGCGCCAGTTCGGGCCACGTGTCCAGATTTGCAACCCAGTAGTTGTATGGAGCAGAGTGATCGGTCAGGACGTTGGTATGCTCAGCTAGGTACTCCCTCACCATCTTTCTGAACAGCTCCCCCCTACTCTGCCTAGACTGGGGACTGGTGACATAGTCTTGCTGGGGTGACATAAAACTGGCAAAGGCCTTGGAGAGTGTTCCCCTGCCAGTGGTTGACAAGCTGCCTGCTCCCCTCCTCTCCCCCGCTAGTTGGCCCACAGAACTACGTCCTCTGCCGCTAGCGGTGTCAGATGGGAAGGATAGTTTCAGCTTGTGCACCAGGGCCTGTTGATATAGATTGACTCTCATACTCCTCTCCTCTACAGGAATGAGAGTTGAAAAGTTCTGCTTGTACCGGGGGTCCAGGAGGGTGAATACCCAGTAATCGGTGTTGTCCAAAATGCTTCTAACGCAAGGGTCACGGGAAAGGCAGCCTAACATGAAGTCAGCCATGTGCGCAAGAGTCCCAACACGCAAGAATTCCCTTTCCTCAATAGGCTGACTCTCCATTTCCTCCTCCTCCAACTCCTCCTCTTCAGCCCATACATGCTGAACAGATAAGAAGGAATGAGCATTGGTACCCTCTTCAGTCTCGCCAACAGTCTCCTCCTCTTCTTCCTCTTCCTCCTCATTCTCCTCCTCCTCTTCCAATACGTGCTGAGAAACAGACCGGAGGGTGGTCTGGCTATCCAGCAACGTATCTTCTTCCCCCATCTCCTGTGACAAACGCAAAGCCTCTGACTTCATGCTGAGGAGTGAGTTTTTCAGCAGACATAGCAGAGGGATGGTGACGCTGATAATGGCGGCATCACCGCTGACCATCTGTGTTGACTCCTCAAAGTTGCTTAACACCTGACAGATATCAGACATCCACGTCGACTCCTCATTGTAGACTTGAGGAACCTGACTACCAGTTCTGGTGGAAGTTGACATCTGGCAGTCTACAATGGCTCTGCGCTTCTGGTAAACTCTGGATAACATGTTTAATGTTGAATTCCATCTTGTGGGCACGTCGCACAACAGTCGGTGAGCTGGCAGTTGTAGGCGGCGCTGCGCTGCCCTGAGAGTGGCAGCATCTGTGGTCGACTTGCGGAAATGCGCACACATGCGGCGCACCTTGGTGAGCAAATCAGACAGATTGGGGTATGTCTTCAGGAAGCGCTGAACTATTAGATTGAACACGTGGCCCAGGCATGGCATATGTGTCAGTCTGCCGAGTTGCAGAGCCGCCACCAGGTTATGCCCGTTCTCACACACAACCATGCCTGCCTTGAGGTTCAGCGGTGCCAGCCACAGATTGGTCTGCGCCGTGATGCCCTGTAATAGCTCTTGGGCAGTGTCCTTTTATCACCTAGGCTCAGCAGTTTGAGTACCGCCTGCTGGCGCTTAGTCACGGCACTGCTGCTGCGCCTAGAGCTACTGACTGATGGCGCTGTGCCCATGGATGGTAATTCGGAGGAGGAGGTGGAGGAGGAGGAGGTATAGTATGTCTGAGAGACCGTGACCGAGGTAGGCCCCGCAATCCTCGGTGTGGGCAGCACATGAGCGGCCCCAGGGTCAGACTCGGTACCAGCCTCCACCAAGTTAACCCAATGTGCCGTCAGGGAGATATAGTGTCCCTGCCCGCCAGCACTTGTCCACGTGTCCGTGGTTAGGTGGACCTTCTCACTAGCCGCGTTGGTCAGGGCACGGATGATGTTCTCTGACACGTGCTGATGTAGGGCGGGGATGGCAACACGTGAAAAATAGTGGCGGCTGGGGACCGAATAACGGGGGGCTGCCACCTCCATGAGGTTGGGAAAGGCCTCAGTCTCTACCAGCCTATAGGGCAGCATCTCCAGGCTCAATAGCTTGCTGATTTGCACGTTTAAGGCTTGTGCATGGGGGTGGATGGCTGCATACTTGCGCTTGCGTTCAAAAGTCTGCTCTAGCGACAATTGAACACTAGCACTGCGCTGGGACACATGATTGGAGGTGGTGGAAGGATATGGATTTGCAGGGGTCATTGCAGGGCTGGAGGCTGGAGTGTCTTGGCTGGGGGCTAATAGGTCACTTACAGCATGTGACACAGGGGCTGCAGCAGCAGTGTCACAATCACCAGCTGACTGTAGTGCCAACCACTTTGTGGGGTGTTTCTTTTCTAAATGCTTGCGCATGCTAGTTGTGGTGAGGTTCTTTATGTTTACTCCCCTGCTTATTTTGGTGTGGCACAGTTTGCACAGTGCTACCCGCCGATCACCCACTTCATCGCTAAAATATTTCCAAACCACAGAAACTCGATGTTTGCGCACTGGAGCATGACCCCTAGGAACACTTGGGGGAGTAGTAGCTCGGGCCCTGCTTCTCCCTCGGCCCAGCCCACTACCTATCCCAAGCAGTTGTGGTGCTGAAACTGATGCTACCTCACTCTCTGAACCACTTTCTTGGTGTGCCTCATCCGTCCAAGTTGGATCTGTCCCCCTCATCATCAGCCAGCTCTTCCTCGGAGTCCCCACTCTGACTGAATGCCCTGCCAGCTACCTCACCCCCTGACACCTGTGTCTGGTCATCATCCACCACCTCCTCAGATGCCACAGATAAATCCCTGCCCTTATCACCCTGAGACTGCACCAGGTCTTGTGAATCAGGGCAGAGAATCTCCTCCGGTAGAAGATCAGGGATGGGTTCACTGTATAGTTCCAGTGAATAAGGCTGGGGAGAAGGAGGGCGAGGTGGAGGATTGACAGGTCCACTCCACTGGCTGTCATGGCTGGAAGACGGGGCAGTGGACGTCTGGCTGGACGTGCTCTCCGCCATCCATTTCTGCACACTCTCTTGTTTGTGGGGGTCTGTTAAAGTTGTACCCTGTGGCCCTGCAAGCTTTCGCAGAAAATCAGGCATTTTAAAATGCTGTCTTTTAACAGCTCCCACAGCAGCAGGCACAGTGTCACCCCGCACACTACCACGGGCACCGCCTCTGCTCACCACACCAGTTTTACGCCCACGTCTCCCACCTCTACCCTTGCCCCTGGTGTTTTCCATTATCTCTCTCAATATATATATATATATATATATATTTATATATATATATATATTATTTATATATATATTTTTTATTTATATATATATATATATATAATTTATATATATATATATATATATATATATATATAAATAATATAGGAGCAGGAGAACGGAAAGGACGCATTCGGGACATAACTGAGCCCAACGGAGCCTAAGGGACCCCATAGACTATAATGGGGTCCGTTAGGTTTCCGCTCAGAAGATGATTTTTGAAGCGGAGACAAAAGTTGTGCACGCAGGACTTTTGTCTCCGCTTCAAAAATCATCTTCTGAGCGGAAACCTAACGGACCCCATTATAGTCTATGGGGTCCCTTAGGCTCTGTTGGGCTCAGTTATGTCCCGAATGCGTCCTTTCCGTTCTCCTGCTCCTATAACGGAGCAGGAGAACGGAAGCCCTAACGGTGATGTGAACGAGCCCTAACGGAGCAGGAGAACGGAAGCCCTAACGGTGATGTGAACGAGCCCTAAGTTATATTTTGGCCTCACGGTTTAAAAAAAAGTTCCAATAGCCTTCTGGCTTGTCCAGTGACATTAGCAAACCGCAGATGGGCAGCAATGGGATTTCTAAAGAGCAGCAGCTTTCTCCTTGTAATCCTGCCATGCACACCATTGTTGTCCATTGTACTCCTGATATTGGATTCATGAACATTAACATTAGCTAATGTGAAAAGGCCTTTACTTTCTTAAAAGTTATACCTTGCTCTTGGATTGATAACTGTTGATTGACTATTCCTGGCAAGGGTAATAATGGTCTTGAATTTCCTCCATCTGTACAATTTCTGACTGTGGATTGGTGTCCAAACTCTTTAGGCTAGGGCTACACGGCGACAGTTGTCGTGCATCACCCGTCGCAGCCAGGATGCCTGAGTAGCGGGGATCCCATAGAGATGAATGGGATCGCCGCGGCAGTCGCAAGAAATCCAACCGTGTTGGATTTCTTGCGACTGCCGCGGTGATCCCATTCATCTCTATGGGATCCCCGCTACTCAGGCATCCTGGCTGTAACGGGTGTCGCGCGACAACTGTCGCTGTGTAGCCCTAGCCTTAGAAATGGCTTTGTAACATTTTCCAGCATGATGATTATTAAAGTGGTTGTCTCGTTCAGGAAACTGGAATCTTTCAACAGGTTGAAAAATCCTCTTTTTCCCGCAGCAGATCATGCTGTGTAATCACAGCAAACAGTGATTAAGTATGGGGGGTGAGCAATGGCATTAGCGATCGCTCCCTCCCCAAACTGAGGAGTAGATTGCTGCATGTAGTAGCAGCAGTCTCCTTCGCTAGTGAGCAGGCGATTGCTGGGAAGGAACACATTCCTCCCAACAATGACCTGCATGATCTACTAGTGTAATATAAGCCTAAGCCATATAAAAAGTTGTGTAACTAGTGACTTTGTAAATACATTGAATTACTTATTTTGGATGGATCTTGAAGCCTCATTTAATATTCTACAGGCTTCAAAAGTGACAGCATTAGTGATTAGCATTCTTTGCTAATGAAATTTTTTCAAATAGCTTGCTCTGGGGATTTACATTCTGGGAAGTGTCCATATTTTCCCATTAAATTATAGAAGATAAGCTAAATTGTTAGTTGTGGTATATCTGAGAACAACTTTGTCGACTGTTCCTTTGGCAATCTACAGTAACTATTATTTCATCTCTGGCATATCATACAAGTTATAGCTTTAGATAACCATCCATGTTAAATAAAAGAATATAGTTGTACAACCATTTTGCAGGCACATTCATCAGGTGAGGGATGAGAGATCATTTTTGGATTCTTTCAAAGCAAGATCATTTATGACAGATACTGCATATCTTTGAAGAGTCATCTTTCTATGATTATTTATGAATCAGGTACTGGCTTATTTAAGGAGACCACCTGTGTATGGACACTTTGTGGCAATGCTCCATAGGAAAATAATGTGTAAACAGATGTTTCCCAGAAAAAGCCATTTCGTAAGTTCCCCCTTCTGAAAGTGGCTCCCTATGAGTAACCACTCCATTTGAGGTATCCCAATCTCCAGCAGCCATCCCCTAATGTTGCAACCTCAATGAGCTGGCACATTGTCCTCTATGAAAATTAAATAAGGCTTGTGTTGTTCATGCAGAAGCACAATGACTGGATTAATGATGTTACTGAAGTAGTATTGGCTTGTCACTGTACCATTCACAAAGTGTAGGGCAGTTCTGTATTGACTGGACACACCTGCCCACACTGTAATACCACCAACAAAGATTCGTCTGGTTACAACAGTGGTTGATGCATAGTGCTCTTCTTGACGTCTCCAACATCATTGGTGGCCATCATTTCTGTTCAGCATGAATCAACTTTCATTGGTGAACAGCACTGAGGCCCACTGGTCCCTTGTCCAGCGTAGATGATCCCTGGCCCATGCAAGATAATGACGCCTGTGGTCAGGTACCCTCGCAGGTCGTCTAGCACGTAGACCATACTGACATAAATGGCTTTGAATGGTCTGACGTGACACCTGGGTGCCTCTCTTCTTCCTTAACTGTGCCTGGAGTTGTGTGGCATTCATTATCCAGTTCCACAGAACATTGTTCACAATGAACTGGTCATCAGTTTGGGATGTGACCAAAGGACATCCACTTCTATGCCTTTCTGTGACTCTTTCTGTATCTCCGTTTCAACCTGCCGATGACACTCACAATAGAGGGGTACTGTTTATCAATTGTTTGTTGTCGTCTTAGTCTCATGATGTCAAAATGTGAACAGCATGATGAGGAGGACAATTTAAATATAAATTCTAATTGAACCATGAAATTTATTGGGCGATTCATGGATCAAACACCTGTTGCGAATTTTGACGCTACGCTCCTTCTTAGAGAACTGCAAGATGTGCAAAAAGTACTGACATGTTGAACAGTTGGACTTGTGCAGTCAAAAGTTTAGAGAAGGTTACATTTGTTCACCTGTAAAAGTTAGAGAGCATTTTAAGTTCATCCTGAAATTTAACCCACAAGTCAAATATCCCTAACTTTTTGTGGTTTATGTATATACTAAAGGTGTAGTGGCTGGCTTAGAAGTCATGTCCAAAACACTTTTGAAACATGAAATCAAAATCTCACAACCAGAATGGCTTTAAGCCTCCACTGGACTTGCTTAGTAGGTCCAAAGCATCCCACTGAAGTCAGGAAGATCAAGTGAAAGCTGTTGTCCTTCTTCAAGAGTTATGTCTGAAAACGTTTTAATATGTGACCAATAAACTAAAGATGCAATGGGAGATGATTTATCTAAACTAGTGTAAAAGAAAAATGAGCTACTTGCCCATAGCAACCAATAAGATTTCTTCTCTCTTATTTCCAAGGCCCTTTTGAAAATAAAAGTAGTAATTTAATTGGTTACTCAGGACAAGCCCTCCACTGTAACCTCCCTTTAAGAAGTATCTAGTAAACTGCAGTAGCTGCTGCTACTGCCAGATAAAAATGTAAAATATCTATACTATAGTAGTGGTGTGTGTGTATATAAATATATATATATATATATATATATATATATATATATATATATATATCCTCTGTATACAATCCTGTGAGAGCAAAAGTGATATTGATAAATACATCATCAGCCTGCATGTAGGTGAGGAATATGACTGATCCAATATGGTTGCCTATGAGAGGTTATTAGAAGGAAGAGGGAGTCACTGTAACTGTGGCTGCGTATGCCTTTCTGTCACTTCTACTACAAACCAATCTGCTGAGTTCAGGACCCTTACAAACACCAAATTTGGCATCATATGGTTCTGGCATGCCTATATGCCTATAGAGGACAGACAAGCAGAAATTCTCTTTTATAGCATTGATAGTGGAGATTAAAGATTGATTCTTGTGCGTATACTTTGTAGTAAATACCTAAGCATTCGAACTATTGTATTATCATATACCATAAATATAGCATATATCAAACAAGTACAAATGTACTATTTTTCATCCTTGGTATGAACATATTGGATGGTTTTATGGTTTTCACATACTAATGGTTTCTTGTTCATTTGTAGTGTATTGATTAACGATGTGCAAGAACTTGTAGACTTATATAACCTCAATGAGAAAATTGCTAAAGCGGTATCTTTGGAAAGTTATAACTATACTGAATATCACCCAATGGAAGAGGTAAGAATAAATTGATAGACACAATAGGTAGTGCCTCACCAATTAGCAGTATAATGGAACGAAGGTGCTTCAATCAGCGGCTTACCCGTAGCCGCAATAAATTTATCAAATTGGTTTCTGAATGGACTGATGGGCACACTCCTCACCTGATTGTAGTGAAAGGTGATATACTCTTACAATATAATATAATGTCACCGCGTTTAAGTAAAATAGTTGTATGATATCAAAACACAAGATAGTTAACGCTGGAAGCAATTTATAAATAATATTAAAATAATATTAAAATAGCGCTATATACTGCCCGATGTATTAACAATATTTATTATAACAATTATAAAAATATTCAGGTAAGCGACTGGTCCCAGTGCTAAAAAAAGAGTTTACATGACATAAAAATATATATAAAAAGTCAAAAATAATAATCAAAAATGAAAAAATGAAAAAAATGAAGAATATATACTTGTATGTCCGGAGTTGTATATGTATATTTGTATAAATCATACACAAAGTGGCCTTCTTTTTTCCACTGTATGGCCTTCTTATTATCACTGGGTATTAATGTTTCTAAATAGCTGCCTATTTTCGCCAAGTATGGTCATCAATAGTTCAGAAAGAGTAAAATCCCAGTTATGGTATAGTCACTACTTAGAAGTTAGTTCATACTTTACTAAATAAATGGTGGTACAGTATTGTTTGTACGTTACCCCCTCCTGTAGTGGGATGCTATATGGTTGTGGACAATGGATCCCTGTAGTCCGGAGCTTATTTTGCCTTGTTTTAACCAAAATTGAAGCGCCTCATACGATCTCTGCTGCGCTCATACTGAAATCCTACACAACAATTATATGGGAACAGAAGAAAATAGTCCCCTTACGTAGGAATCAAAAATTTTTTTAGCATATAATTTAACTACCAAAAAGATAGTAGAATCCAAAAATACATTATGCTACATACATGCACACAAATGAACCAAGCGACGTTAGATATACAGTATATGTATGTATGTATATGTATATATATATATATATATATATATCTACAAAGATATATAGTAAAACTCTTATCTTGAGGTATATTAAAACAAAATACCCAAGCATTTTTGAATAACCACCAAATATTAGTCATTAAATATTCTGGTCTTAACAGTTAAATATATTACATATATGACATTGTCATCCTCCATTTTTACAATCACTAATTGGAGTTGAATATACTTCAAGATTTTATTCCATTTCAGGTTTTTACCACAATCCAGCACAGAATCCAGTCCAGATTTCCTCTCTCCCCTTTTCAATAGGTGGTGTTACACTATATATGGATGCCAGTTTCATAAGAGAGTCTATGACCACTGAAGAAGGGACACTCAGATAAGTCTCCGAAACGCGTTTGGTCTTTACAGGATAGACCTTCATTCTGGTTCTGGAAACAATAGTATTATTTACCAAAGTGGTGTAACTAAAATTGAAGCGCCTCATACAATCTCTGCTGCGCTCATACTGAAATCCTACACAACAAAGCCTCTGCCACTATTATCCCCACTCCGGAGCGCTAACATTTACTCAGCGGTTGTGGGTACCCACGTGAGATGCCACGTGGGACGCCGCTCCACAGAGAGAAAGCGCGCGAACTCTGAACTAACATCCTGCTGTCGGCACGGACGTGGACCTCTGAGAGCGGCAGAACAAGCTCCGGAGTACAGGGATCCATTGTCCACAACCATATAGCATCCCACTACAGGAGGGGGTAACGTACAAACAATACTGTACCACCATTTATTTAGTAAAGTATGAACTAACTACTAAGTAGTGACTATACCATAACTGGGATTTTACTCTTTCTGAACTATTGATGACCATACTTGCCGAAAATAGGCAGCTATTTAGAAACATTAATACCTAGTGATAATAAGAAGGCCATACAGTGGAAAAAAGAAGGCCACTTTGTGTATGATTTATACAAATATACATATACAACTCTGGACATACAAGTATATATTCTTCATTTTTTTCATTGTTTCTTTTTCCTTTTTAGATTATTATTTTTAACCTTTTATATATATTTTTATGTCATGTAAACTCTTTTTTTAGCACTGGGACCAGTCGCATACTTGAATGTTTTTATAATTGTTATAATAAATATTGTTAATACATCGGACAGTATATAGCGCTATTTTAATATTATTTTAATATTATTTATAAATTGTTTCCAGCATTAACTATCTTGTGTTTTGATATCATACAACTATTTTACTTAAACGCGGTGACATTATATTATATTGTAAGAGTATATCACCTTTCACTACAATCAGGTGAGAAGTGTGCCCATCAGTCCATTCAGAAACCAAGAATAAATTGATGTTGCAAAAATAAAAACTTGACAAAAGCAAATTATTGTTTCTCCATGACATAAAGTATAAGAATAACAGAGAACAGTTGGAAAAATGGGAGCTACTGTAGAAACAGAATGGATGATGCAAATAGTTTCTTCACTACTATGCTATAGTATATGTTCCATAATCATTATGTAATGAAAGACTTTACAAAACCATTTAACTCAGTAACATGTTACATAGGTTGAAAAAAGTTTCAGATCCATCAAATTCAACCTTTCTCAGGTCTATTATACAACTCTAACTGGTTAATTTTAACCCTCAATAATGTTTGCTTTTAGATAAGCATATAGCCCTTTCTAAAAATGCTGACATAGTATCTGCGGTTACTACCTCTTGGGGTAGGATATTCCATAGTTTAACTACTCTAACTGTAAAAAGAAAAAATCTATGAAGATGTATAAATCACCTTTCCTCCACATCCACATGTAATAAATGTGGAATACCAACAGACAAATAATAATAATTTCATCTTTATTGATATGTTAAATATTAAAATACAGCAAATTTCATCAAATAGAGGAGAAGGAGTACATAGAATATATCATACGGCAGGACATATTGGTTGATTGTGGTCCGTATCCATAGTAATCACCATAGCATAAGTAGCTGAGTAAAACCCGATTGTATATATGGTCACTATCAATCTATACTAGACAATAATAAAGTGCATGTGCAAACAGGAACCGTGCCACAGTAACTAATATTTCATAAATACAATCAATATGACATAATTTACCAACCCTTATGTCCCGCGCCCCGACGCGCCGTCCTAATGAAGCTAGGTGCGAAACGCGCGTCGGGGCGCGGGACATAAGGGTTGGTAAATATATGTCATATTGATTGTATTTATGAAATATTAGTTACTGTGGCACGGTTCCTGTTTGCACATGCACTTTATTATTGTCTAGTATAGATTGATAGTGACCATATATACAATCGGGTTTTACTCAGCTACTTATGCTATGGTGATTACTATGGATACGGACCACAATCAACCGATATGTCCTGCCGTATGATATATTCTATGTATCCCTTCTCATCTATTTGATGAAATTTGCTGTATTTTAATCCTATCAATATTTAACATATCAATAAAGATGAAATTATTATTATTTTCCCGTTGTCTGTTGGTATTCTAGATTGGAGGTTCTTTCGGGATGTATTATGTTATATAACCTCAAATAGTTGTGGAAATGTAATAAATGTGCCCTAATCCTTTGTAAAGTACTAATTTTTGGGAATAAACCATGTGCAAGTTCATTGTATTGGCCACGCATAATTTATACATGTAAATAAGATCACCTCCAAGCTGAACAAGCCTGATTTTTCTAGACTTGAATTATAAGAAAGACCTCCCCTCCCATTTCAAGTGGTTGACCGGGCTACAAATGACCTATAAGTATCCTCGGACTAGGTCATCAATATTAGATATGTGGGGGTCTGACACCTGACATCCTCACTGTTCAGCTGTTTTCAGGCATTTGTAAAAATGCCAAAATATAATTTGGATCATCCAAGAACTCTATTTGGAAAGGATATTTACAGATTTTTCCTTATTTGTAGATTTATGACTGGATGGAACAAATGAAACAGAAACATAGTGATGTGGTGACAAAGCTTTATTTGGGACAAACTTATGAACGGCGATCAATATACTATTTCAGAGTAAGTTCACAACAGGTTCTACTAGCAAATTATTTCACAATGTCATAATTAGTAAGATAAGAATGTACAATATAGTATAATACATACTGTACATGTGATAAAGTATGGATTCTAAAGTATAATAATTCACTTACAGATTGGATATCCATCAGATAAGAAGAAGAAAATTATGTTTATAGACTGTGGATTTCATGCTAGAGAATGGATCTCTGTTGCTTTCTGTCAGTGGTTTGTGAATGAGGTAAAATTATCATGTTATACTCCATTTTCTGAACACAGTTTCATTTAAATAGAAAATGTGTCTCTGTTCTTTCTATAATGAATCTAAGAGGCACATTTATTCAGACCAGTGTTTGAGTCCCTGTGCTGGTGGTGGATCATAAAAGACAAAAAGCTGGCCTCTACATAACTTCAGCATATCCATTGCCGATTCTAACTGTAAGACAGATTCTTTGCTGTCTTACCTTTAGACCATTTACTACGCCTAAACCAGGCGTAGAAAATGATGACTGAGATGGGCCTGCTGGCCTGTCCCTTGCCCTGCCCACACCATGCCCCCATTTTAGACCTGGTGCAAGCAGAGAAGAAGTTGTAGATTTAGCTGCAATATGGCGTGTGACAGAATCTGCACCAGATATACCCCACACAAGTGGAGTATATCTGTTTGTAAAAGACCCACTAAGGCTTCATTCACACATCTGTGGACCACGGTCTGTGAAAACCCATCCTGCTGAGTGCATGATCGCACAGCATCATAGCAATCAATGACGAAGTGCGCTCGTGCACTCAGCAGGACGGCGGGCTGGGTTTTCACGCACCGTGGTCCACAGATGTGTGTATGAGGCCTAAGAGTTTTGGAAGCAATAGGTGAAATTGAATCTTGTTTAGAGATGAGTGAATTTCTTGAAATTCATTTTGGATCCAATTCTGACAAATTGATTGGAAAATTTGATTGGGGTATAAATACCATCCTGAATCGAAAGTGCTCAGATTACCCTGAAAAGTTGTGTATACCTCTCTGGTGTCTCCAAGGACTGTATCCAACCCCTTTTTAGCTTGTGTATTCCGTTATACCATTTCATTATAACAGGGTTATAACGGAATATAATGGAATTTAAGGACGGAATGCAAAATGGAACCCTTTAGAGGCGTTCCTTTTTGATCCGTCCTAATAGAGTTCTATGGGTTTCTATTATGTAAAATGGAAAAAAAAGTTCTGTCCACTTACATAGCAGAACAAGACGGCAGTTTGGAACCTGACAGACAATGCTGGAGATGTGCAGCCATGTAGTTGTGGCAGCAGTAGCCACAGCAGAAGTACAGTATAGAGCCTGACAGACAAGGCAGTAGATATGTAGGGATAGTAGTAGTGGAAACATGGGAAGAAGCAGCTGATGTAGCAGCACGGGTACACCTAGCCTTTCTGCTGCCTGAGATGAAAATTGAAATGGCGCCCCCCCCCCCTTCCCATGCCAAATTCTCAACCTGACCCCTTCCCTCCTAACATTACATGCAGCACTACAAAACATACTTCTTACATCCAGTGATGTCTCCTCTGATGTAGATGTTTTCTTTCCTTATCTTCTCCGTTCGAACCAGACTGCCATAATGATTTCTTTCAGCCACCTCTTGTCTCTGCAGAGTAAATAACCCCTTTTAATGTGAGCCAATACAAAAATGCCCTCTTATAATGTGTGCAAGTTCAAAAATACCTCCTTATAATGTGTGCTAGTACAAAAATGCCACCTTAAAATGTGTGACTGTAAAAAAGACCCCTTATAGTGTGTGCCAAAACAAAAAATACTTCTTCTTAGTGCCCCCAGTAGAGCTAATGTCCCCATAGTGCCCCAAAATGTGTGCATGTACAAAAAAAGCTCCCCCTCTGTGTGCCAGTACAAAAATAGATCTTCTTAGTGACCCAGTAGAGCCAATGTCCCCATAGTGTCCCCATAATGTGTGCAAATGCACCCTTGTGTGTGCCAGTACAGAAAATACTACTCTTAGTGGCCCCAGTGCAGCTAAAGTCTCCATAGTGCCCCCATAATGTCAGCCAGTACAAAATAATCCTATTTAGTGCCCCCAGTAGATGCCCCCATAGTGCTAGTCTCACCCCCTTCCCCATAGTAGCCCAACAGCATGGTGCCAAATGAAAAAAAAACCTCAGACACTGACCACCATGTGGCTGTCAGCAATATGGTTCAGGCCTCTTCCAGCCTGTGTCTTATGATGTATACTGACTGGCGCAGGCGGTGTCATGATGATCTCATTGTGCTACCTGCGCCAGCCGCTTGTCTGCGGGGTTGCGCTGCCTGAGGCAATCGCCTCACCTCGCCTAATTGGTGGTGCGGGCCTGGGCAGCAACAGTTGTTGCAGTGACAGCTGTGAGCTACTGCCTCTTCACTTACCCTGCCCAGTATGCCAGACCCACCTACTGCTGTCTTCTTCCCTGTGGATCTAGCTGCCATGTCCATTCTGTCCCTATACACAGGCTGCGGTCTGCTGGCTGGCAACGCCTCTCCTCCTCTGCCCGTAGAGAGTGCACACACTGCCTTCCGCTCTTAAAGGGCTAGCTCTTGCACCCTCATCTTTGCCTGCCAATGGCTGGCAACCCTGGAGTACTTAAGGTACTTTTCCCTGTGGGATGGTGTCTGAGCAATATGTTCCTTAGCTTACTAGTCCTACAAAGATGTTTTGTGTTTGCTTTCCTGCCCGTGTACCAACCTCTGCCTTGACTGCCCCTTCTGACTTTGGACCATTTACAAATTAGCACGTACTTCGCCTGCCCTGTCCACAACCTGTCCCTGACTGGGATTTAGCCTGACCAGTCAGTGCCCTGAATGGGTGTCTCTGACACCAATGGTTAACCACACAGAAACTATTCCTGGAGGTGGGGGCCTGGTAGTTCCCTCTGAAGCAAAGGCCAGATCCCTGTACAGGGAATAAAGGGGTGAATACCACGTAACTGACAGGACAGCATCTATAGGTTTAGATAAAAGTGAAATCTGTTGTTAAGACAGTAGTTCCACACCTACTGTCATAACAGAAATACAGTATAGAACATGATGGACAGGAAGAAAAGAATATGATGGACAAGAAGACAACGAAAGTGGTATCATTGGTCTGGCAACAAATTGCTGGCACATCAACTCTTTGGCATCAGCTGGAGGTATGTGAAAATCCTCATGGGTATATGCCTGATTTATTTCCACTATGGTCATGGTGTAGGGGATGTAAATGAACACTAAATTGATATTCATAATTTAAAATACCATGTCCATAATTATGATCCTGTGCTGGAGAGTAGCGGATGCGACAGTCAAACAGTAACATAATAACATAGTTTATAAGGCCGAAAAAAAAGACATCTGTCCATCCAGTTCGGCCTGTTTTCCTACAAGTTGATCCAGTAGCTCCCTTATATGGTTGTTCCACTTCAGCTAATGGCATTTAGACAAAGTTAATACAATACAAGACACTTCCTAATTTATTGTGATTGTCCATATTGCCTCCTTGGCTGGCTGCTTCATTTTTCCATCACAATATACACTGAACCTCTCACTGTCTGTCAGTTGACATAGAAGGTTATAAATCAGCTACCACAGAAATAAAAAATAAACTGTATTAAAAAAATATTCCCCATAAAAAACTATATCAAGAAATTCCAATAAAAATACTTGCAGCAGTTATCAAGCAAAAGGTACACAGGACTTTTACGACAGGGCTCAGGTGTCTGTAAAGCATCCAGCCTGTCATTACTCAGAGTTCAGCTGTAAATGTGACTAGTTGACACCTCTTGATTTAGATTGAGAAGTGGGATTGTAGCACCCAAGTACATCCAGGTCCAGGACTATCCTCTTCTGCACCCATCCTAACAGAGGTGACCCCACTCTGTGGCTTAGCCCTACAAATCCCTGATGCAACTCTGCAATAAGAAGCAAACTGCTGTCCTGTCCAGACATGTTTAACCAGTTCTTCAGAAGACCAAAAAATAGGTTGATAGATTGATAAAAGGATGTTGGCAAACTCTGATGTCTGGGTGCGCAATCCAACTGTCTAACATTCCCATAAATAACAAGCTCTTGTCTTCACATGTCCGTAAGTTGTCTTTCATAATAAGCTATTATAAGTAACTACCTGAATAACATGAACAATTAGCGTGGATTGAAAATAATTTTACTTTTATTCTAGTTATGACTTGTGTAAATACATAGAACAGTGGTACATTAACATGACATCAATATCCAAACAACATGATTAATATATCAATTTCGAATTCTTTCCTGCTCATATGAGCTGCAGGAGTTTGTGAAGTATCAAGGCTCACAGCCATTATACTATTTTGTACCCAAAGCATTAAACAGAGATGAATATAAATAGCAATGGTAGTAGGTAGCCACAAATTATATATTGTAGTGAGAACCCATGATAGACGTTCATAAAAAATGTTTGAAGAAGCTTTGAACATTCCAAAATTGCAAATGACGCTAAATCTATTTTTTCCTAATCTACAGATTGTTTCAACTCACAGGACTAATACAATACTAAACGATGTCCTTAAAGAAGTGGACTTCTATGTTGTACCTGTATTTAATGTTGATGGCTATGTATACTCATGGACAACGGTAAGAGAATCTTACAGTAAACATTGCAGAAAATATGTTGGTTTTACATGTCTTTGAATGGCAACTGTGATGTTTAATAATGTAATTAACATTTAAGTAACATTTTCTAGTTCAGAGATGTTCAACCTGTAGCCCTCCAGCTGTTGCAGAATGCCCTAATAGTTATAGACTGTCCTGGCATGCTGGGATTTGTAGTTTTGCAACAGCTGGAGGACCACAGTTTGGGAATTCCTGTACTAGTTAATATAGTTATTTTTAACAGTGACACACAGCTCATTTAGATTTTTTTCCATGTTTAGGAGCTGTGAAATTAGTACATGATTATTATGTGTCATACAAAAATATTTGGACAGTAACAAAAGTTTTGGCATTTTAGCTGTTTACCAAAACATATTCAAGATACAGTTATATAATCAATATGAACTTAAAGTGCAGACTCTCTGCTTTAATTTGAGGATATTCACATAATCTTCCTAATTTCAGGAAGGGTTTAGGAATTATAGCTATTTAATATGTAGCTTCCTAGCTTCCTCTCTTTCAAGGAACCAAAGGTAACTGGGCAATTATCTCAAAAGCTATTTAATGGGCTATTCCCTCATTAATCCATCATCAATTAAGCAGGTTAAAAGTCTGGAGTTGATTCCAGGTGTGGCATTTGCATTTGGAAGTTGTTGCTGTGAACCCACAACATGCAGTCAAAGGAGCTCTCAATGAAAGTGAAAGAGTCCATCATAAGGCAGAAAAAAAGGAGAAATCCATCTGATATATAACGGGAATGTTAGGAGTGGCCATATCAAAAGTATAGTATATTCTGGTAAAAAAAAGAGCACGCTGGTGGACTCGGGAACTTACAAAAGACCTAGACATCTACAGAAGACAACAGAATCCTTTCCATGGTGAAGAAAAATCCCTTCACAACATCCACCCACTCTCCGGGAAGTAGGTGTATCAGTATCTAAGTCTACAATAAAAAGAAGATTTAATGATTTGTATTGAATCTTGGAAATTTTCTCCTCCGAAGCGAATCCAGATTTTTTAGGATTCACTTCGTATTATTCGTAAATCTTCGCAAAATTTTGAACGCTAACGATACGTACGATACGTATGAAACGTACGCATTCTGCGTGAGGTGGGAAAATGACATTACGCCCCCCCCAAGAGCGGGAAAGTGAAGATACGCCCTCCTTAGAACTGGAAAAAAACAGCCTGGCACACCGGGATCTAACTATTTGCACGTATAGGGAGTGAAGACTTCTCCCTCAGTACTCCACCCTCCTCTGAACCAGTTTAGACCAGCGCTGAACACTGAGCTAGTAGCAAGCATGGCTAAAGAGCTGCATCCCAACTGGAACCAGATGGCCATTGGGGACGAGTTCCCTGAACCACCGCCCGCTCCAGACATCAGGGTGTCACACTCTGAACTGAAGGCGAGTAAACCACCGACAGTGCCCTTATTCTCCTTACCGCCTGCGGAGTTAGCTGCACATCGTGAGTCGGTTCTTCGTCATCAGGCGGCTGGTGTGGCTGGAGTGTCTGCTGTGGCGTGCGGCGGAGGCAGTTGGAGCGTTAACTTCGCAGCCCAGGAGGAGATCCACGACAACACCTTCCATAAGGCAGAACCCGATTGTACCACCATCGGTGACGGCCCATGCGCAGACCCTCTGGGACTATAAAAACGCAGTGGAGGACTGGGTTATCCAGGTACTGGACCGCCCTAGGCCAGGAGATCCTGCATTGGAACGCCGAAAGGGAATGGTCCTGTGGTTTTCCGTTGAGAGAGGGTCTGGCTTCCTGGCAGACAATGAGGACGGAAAGGAGTATTTTGAGGGCCGCAGGTCGGTGAAACGGCCGTACCTGCCACAACCTCGGCACAGCCTGTACCAGAACCTGAAGTGTGGCCAGATGAACCACCAGGTCCAGGTAGGGTTGGGCGATTTACCGGTATTCACGGTATACCGCGGTATTAAGAAACGCGATATGGCGATATCGCCGTTTCTTAATTACCGTGGTATTTTAGTGACGTCATAGGGGCAGTCGCACTTGAGTGCTTACTGCCTCTAAAACGTCCGGGGAACAGCCGGCACAATGGAGAAGGAGAGAGTCCCTCCCCACTGTGATCTTGCTGCCGCTGCCACCAATGAGAGTTGAGCAGGGGCGGGGCTGTGGCCGCTGATCCACCAATGAATTTATCTCTTAATACAAGTATAGGCTGAAGTATAGGCAATAACAGACGGTGGCGATCCCATGAACCGCGGCAATTAACCCCTCAGGTGCGGCACAAGAGGGGTTTAATTGGCGCAGTTTGGCGGGATCCCCGTCATTGAATCCGGGTGCAGGCTATGTGATATGGCCGGCACCCAGATTCAATGACTGGGATCCCGCCGAACCGCGCCAATTAAACCTCTCAGGTACCACACCTAAGGGGTTAATTGCCGCGGTTCGCGGGATCACCGCTGTCTGTTATTGCCTATACTTTTATTAAGAGAGAATTAAATTCATTTGTGGCGCAGTGCGCCCCCCTGACCCCCCCAGTATAGTAACCATTGTTGGCACAGTGCGCCCCCCCCAATACCCCAGTATAATAAACATTGGTGGCAGTGGCCACAGTGTCCCGTTCTCCCTTTCATTGGTGGTGCAGTGGTAGCTTCTGATCGGAACCCCAGCAGTTGGGGCTCCGATCGGTTACCATGGCAACCAGGACGCTACTGAAGTCTTGGCTGCCATGGTAAGCTTCCTGCTGCCCTGTGTACAAAGCTCAGGCCAGCAGGGAGGGAGAGTGTAAGTCCTAAGAGTTCTATTAGGTTGAATAGAACATGGGATTAAAAGATCCCAGGATCTAGCCCCAGGGGGCTAATAGTTATTAAATAAAAAGTAAAAAAAAAAATAAAACACCAAAATATTAAAAAATCGACCCCTTTCCCAATTTTACATATAAAAATATATAAACAATAAAAAAACAACATATTACATATTGCCATGTCCAAAATAGTACAAGCTATTAAAGTATTAAAAAATATGTCCTATGCGGGGAACACTGTAACAGAAAAAAATTGTTTTATTTTTCTTTCCCGTGGTATCGAGTATCGCAATACTTTTTTATGGGACCAAAATTGAATAAAAATTTTGATATTGTGACATCCCTAGTCACGTGAACATAACGTCATCTCAGGTCCATTAGGTCACAAAGAAAGGGCATCTAATGGGAGCGCCGAAGCTATCTCCAGGACTCCCATAGCGACTGAATGGAGCAGCAGGGGGCACGCACAACCGGCCGCACCATCAGATTCAGGGGAACAGTGACCGTTCTTGGTGGGGCATTATAACGTATGGGGGCAACAAGCAAACACTAGTACGTGTTTTGAGTGTTTTTTTAATTCTAAATAAGCATTTATCGCGATATATATCGTTATCGCGATAAATTTCTTAATATCGCTATCGTGGGAATATTTTTGATATCGCCCAACCCTAGGTCCAGGATGCATGCGCTGCCTTCAGGAGTCCCCAGATGGCGTCCTCTGGCTCAGGGAAAAGCCACAGCCGGAGCCTCTGATTCCTGGACTGCCAGCACCACCACCACCACAGTCCTTTCAGCTGGGTCAGCTGACGACAACATCGTTTACGTTCCAATCCAGGGTCATCCACCAATACCAGCTGCTGTGGAAGATGAAGCCAGCAGCAGCCAAGGAAGCTGGGGCTACTTCCCTGGATGCAACCTTGCCAGAACCGCTGCATCCGGAAGTCCTTACCCCCTGCTGTGCTGGCAGGAGGATCCGGAAAAGCGCAAATGGCCGCAGCGCTCACCACCACCTGGACCCGGTCAAGTCTGAATTCGGGAAGAAGAGGGCACTGGAGTTCTACTACGGCAGCGAGCGTGGCCTACAAGAGGCAGAAGTGTCCTCTGATGTCGTTTAGCAGCAGTTCCAGCGAGGAGGACTTCAGGTCCCTCATCTGAGGAACCATTCTACTGGCTGGATGATGTAATGGACACCTCAGGAGGACCTATGGGAGCCACACCATGGACTGTACCTGACGGGTGAGAGCTAGTTGGCACTTTTTATGTTTGGTTGTTTGTATTGCCCCCGTTTGACTCTCACCCAGATGGGCATGGCTGTCAGGACTCCCCCCATTCTGCAGAAAAGTCCCAGTTCCGCCTAAGAGCGCCTATTTTCCTTTTTCCCCCCTTCTCAGGTTTTTGGGAGCCCCCTTTGCAAAAAGGGTTCTCTATGTGCTGCTATTTTCTAATATGTATGTATTGCCCCCGTTTGACTCTCACCCAGCTGGAGTGGACATGGCTGTCAGTCAGGACTCCCCCCCTTATTCTGCAGAAAACTCCCAGTTGCGCCTAAGCGCACCTATTTTCCTTTTTCTCCCCTTCTCAGGTTATTTGGGAGCCCCCTTTGCAAAAAGGGTTCTCTATTTGCTGCTACTTTCTATTACCCATGTGGATTACACGTTACCTGTTTTGGATTACAATATTACCTCATGTGGATTACAATTTAATTTTGGACTATGTGTTCCAGACAGTGTTTTATCATGCTAAGGAGCCACCAGGAGAGACTCTAACGTATATCTGAGCCTTTTATGCTTGCAAATGTGAAATTGATTGCACTAAAATGTTTGCATACTTATGTCTTTGCTGTATTTAGCTGCACTGTTTTTACTGGTTCAGCACTTTAGCCCATTGTGTGTATTCTTTTTCAGGTACTGCAATGTATGTGTTCTATTATGCACTTATTGTCCAGTGTTTTTAGTAAATTATACACTTAGCTGTATAGCTAGCAGTGAGCACCTTATTTTTCTACCTCATATGGACTGCCTCTAAAGACTGTACGCCGCGGCCTAGCCTTGTGCGTATGACGCATTTGACCGTTAATAGTACGCTAAGGATTCGTATGCACTTTTGTACGCTAATCCTTACGTATTGCGTACTTTTAACTACGCTGACTGTTCGCTCGTAATTTGTTCAGGAATGTTCGCAAAACAACGATTGTTTTTTTGAACGTAGATTCGACCGAATAAATTCGTTTAAGTACGAATCTTGTCAGAAATTCGGCGAATATTCGGCGAACTGAATTTTGGATGATTCGCTCATCTCTACAAATCATTAATCAGCCTCAAAAAATAGAAAGGACAGATTAGAATTTGCCAAAAAACATCTAAAGAAGCCAGCCTAGTACTGGAACAGCATTCTTTGGACAGATAAAACTAAGATCAACCTGTACCAGAATTATGAGAAAAAGAAACTATGTAGAAGGCTTGGTATTGCTCATGATCCAAAGCACACCACATCCTCTGTAAAATATGGTGGAGGCAGTGTGATGGCATGAGCATGCTTGGCTTCCAATTGCACTGGGTCACTAGTGTTTATTGATGAAGTGGCTGAAGATAGAAGCAGCTGGATGAATTCTGGATGAATTCTGAAGTGTACAGGGATATACGCTGCACTGGCTGAGTCAATCTGTCAAGCTGGAGGTCCATGCTGGGCATGCTGTGGTCTTGCTGCCCCGGGCAGGCACAGACTTTGCTCTGCTCTCCCTGTGTAAATTGGGCTTAGAGCTCTGCAAACTTTCCTTCAGCACTGAGAGAGTTAATGCTTTCCCCCTGGCCCTGTCCAGGTGCTGGTTAAGTTGCTGATCAGTCTCCCTATTTAGCTAGGCTGGTTCCACCTCGTCCCCTGATCTTTGAGGTTATTCCTTGCTAGTAACCAGTGAAGGTGATCTTGTCCGGATAGCCGAGTACCAAACCTCGTTTGCCCTCACATTATGCTCCTTACTGCTGTGCCGACCTTGGAACTGGGACCTGAATTATGCTTGTACTCAGTCTGCCCTGACCTTGGAACTGCTATTTTAAATACACAAGTACTCAGCCTGACTATTGGACTGACTATTGGACTGTGTTCAGACTACGCTTTTGCCTGTGTCCTTGGTGCTTTGCACTGGTGTATGTGACCACTGTGGTTCATCAGCCAACTACACCAGGACTACTCAAGGAGGTAACGACCTGGTTGGTTCCTTGCAGCGAAGTCCAGATCCCTGTACAGGGGTTAAAAGGGTGAATACCAGGGACGCGCCCTTAGGTTTAGCCCAAAGCCAAACTGGTTATTTGGCACAGTGGGTCCAAACCCATTGTCCATAATACAATCACCAGATCTCAACCTAATTGAGCATGCATGTTACTTGCTTAAGAAATAACTTAAGGCATAAAGACCCACAAACAAGCAACAACTGAAGACAGCTGCAGTAAAGTCCAGGCAAAGCATCACAAAGGAGGAAACCCAGCGTTTGGTGATGTCCATGGGTTCCAGACTTCAGGCAGGCATTGCCTGCAAAGGATTCTCTACAAAGTATTAAAAATAAACATTTTATTTACGGTAATGTTATCCAATTACTTTTGAGCCACTGAAATGAGGAGGCTTTGTAGAAAAATGGTTGCAATTCCTAAATGGATATTTTTGTTAAACCCTTGCATTAAATCTAAAAGTCTTCACTTCAATTGCATCTAAGTTGTTTCATTTCAAATGCAATGTGGTGGCATACAGAGCCCAAATCATGAAGAAGTGATCCTTACAGCCCTAACTACTACCTCACAAGAAACAGAGAACAAACATATCAGTCAGATAAATAGGTAAATTACAGTCCATGTTAATCTTTCTAAGTTCTCTCCAATGTAAACCGTCTGTTTTAAAACAGTGAGAAAATATGTTGATGTGTGCACTGAAAAAGTACCACTGTAGTTTCTCGCTCAATTTTTTTATTTAAATTTTTTCAAATAAAAAGAAGAATCAATATCAATAGCTGCTTTACAAAATCAGCAAGAGGAAAAATACAGTAAGGGTAACTATATATTATACAAATAAACAATATACAATAGACAACAGTTTAACTTCTTCAAAAACAGGAACGTCTATGGAGAAAGAATCGTGCACCATATAATAATGGAACTTGTTATGGAGTGGATCTGAACAGGAATTTTGACGCCAAGTGGTGCAGTAAGTAGCAATTTCTGAATTAAAATAGTATTTTTTTTTGTCAAAGTGTAACTTGTTTCAGTTTATTTTAATATAGTGTAGGGACAGGGATGTTAAACATTTTTATAATATACTTTATTATGGAAATATGTTTCTTTGTACTAGAAAACAGGTTGTAGAGAGTCTTTTTTAGCAATGATCTAACTGAGAGTTGCTAAGGGGATTCTGACTCTTCAAAACTTTACTGAGCACTGAAGATGCCTGTGTGTAACATAGGCTTACAGCTTGCTTGTTGTTACTACTCCAGTCGCTGATTGTATGCTGTACAATGCATTCAGAAAGTCTTCTGACTAGATATGAGCAAATATTTCCTAAATTAATCAGATTCATTAAAAAATTCACAAAACATTACCCACTAAACTAATCTGAAATTTTTTATTAGTTTTGGACAAATTGGGTAAATATGGCACACAGTGCCATTTAACTGTAAATTGGAGGGGAGATCCACAAGGGATTAAGAAGATTGCAGGAGGATTGCATAACACTGGAATGAAGTGGGTCAAGAGCTTGCTCTGATAGGCCCAGAGTCTGACAGACAGCCCGGATCAGCCAATTAGGGGGCAAGCAGCCTCATATACAAAGACTTACATAGAAAACAAAATACTATGGGATAAACCTAATACCAAAAATATATAAATCTTTATTAAATAATAAATATATATATATAAAAAATATTAGATCAGAGAATAGGCAAGATGGAAACAAAAAGATACAGACAACATTCCATGGGGAGAAATCACAGCTATATCTCCCAGTGCTTATATATAATATGAGTACAAAAAATACCATAAACGGCCCTTTCAGATCACAGAAACAATACCTGAATCACCAAAGGGGAGTAATCCCAAAGTATATATATATATATATATATATATATATATATATATATATATATACACTACCTAAAATTATCACAGGCATATCATTTCTGTGATCTGATAGCGCCATTTGTAGTATTTTTATCCCGTAATATTTTGTTGATGTAAGATTATGTTCTATGGGTTATTGAGGCTGTCTAACTAGATGGTGAGGTATTTGTAGGTTATTCATATGCAAAGACAGCTGTCTTCAACTTGTGACCTGGCAGAGTGGTATGTGGCAGTGTCTGACAAAAAGCTATAACAGACACAAACAACTAATGTAGTATGATAGAGACACCATAGGGAGAGAATAGTAGAGATATAATTGGGTAGATTTTAGATATTTAAATAAGGAAACCGTTATTATTCCCATGTTATTAAATATATAGTTCAAAGACATTTTACCGCAAACATTGCATTGTTATACCAGTGTTTGCAAATGCATAACTGAATCAGACTGTATAGTTCAAAGAAAGACATTCCACAGCAAAAATTGCATTGTTATTGTTAGCCATGTTATTGAATGCAGAGTTCAAAAACATTTTACTGCAAACATAGCATTGTTATACTGTACCTGTGCTAGCGTATGTAATACTGCATCAGACCATGTAGTTCAAAGACATTTCACCACAAAAATTGCATCGTTATACCCATGTTATTGAACACATAGGGGGTCATTTATTATCCAGAAATATGCCTATATTAGGCGTATTTCTGGTGAAGATTGAAGAACAAAGGTTATTTGCGCTACAATCTGCGAGTTTTCCCCGTTCACACCAGGTCTTAAAAGTGGACGTGGCGTGGGCAGGAAGGAGACGGGCCAGCAGGTCCATCTTATTCATCATTTTAGTCTGAATGCAATCCAGCAAGGAAGCTGGCTTACATTTAGACTGGCGCAGGATAAACTGAAGTTATGTAGAGGCCAGCATCTCTTCAGAACTTTGGTGGATCCACTGCCAGCTATATGGGTTATTAAGACCACAGTCTAAAACACCATTTGGGAATAAATGATTCCCATAGTTCAAAGATATTTTACCACAAACATTACATTGTTTTATTATATATGTGTTAGCAAACTCATCACTGCATCAGACCGTGTGCTTCAAAGACATGGACTGCAAAAATTGCATTGTTTTACCTGTTACTGAATTGTAGAATGGAAGGGACATTTAATTGCTCTTCTGTCTTTAAATTACAGGGGGAAAAAACTTGCAATTTTGCTAGTACTCTTTAATAATTTGTGTACCGAAACCTTAACTTTTCATTTATAGGAAACATTTTATTTATAGGCTTCATAATAAAATGTCAGGAAACAAAAGTAGCAGTAACAGCACCAGCCATCCAGCCAGTAGTAGTAGTAGTAGGCTACAATTCTCCCTCACTTCCAATAGGTAGCACATTATTATTGAGGACAAGAAGATAAGACTGTGAACTGGTTGGCTCGCTCCTCCTCTCAGTCACAGTAGGATGAAGTGGATGTCACTTCTAAGTCGGTCAACATGCCTTGGAGGCAGGAATCGCATAATTCCTCCTGCTTCTACTTCTTGCAACGCCAGAGAAGCCCTTCATTTGCATCCTCTCTGTGTTCACTGCCCCCTCCTAGTGAGTCACCTTCTTTTTTTCCAATGAACTAGAAACAAAACCCCATGTGCCATGGAAGATACCCAAGTTAGTCTCCCTGTTGATAAGTTGTGTGTCAACATTTGGACTACCATGAGGTAGTTCAGGAGGAGGAGGGCGATGCCATGTATAGCTATGGTGGTGATACTAATGGCGCTTGAAGCAATGGTGGTGGCAGTAGGGGCATTTGTAATGGCAGTAGCAGTTGGAGAAAATACAGAATAGGGAATCAAGAGGTTGGCCCACAATGGCATAGTCTGATAAAAGTACTGTGGAGGGTAAGGATGAGAGTGATGATAATTGTATGTTGGACAGGACTAGTCCAACAAGAGTGTCCTCCTTTTCCCTCTCTCCATTGCAGCACCAGGTCACATCCATGTTCCATACAGTTACAACGAGGAGGAGTCTTAGTGACCCTGATAATGATGTGTCAAGGTGTACTCCCTCAGGCCATCTCTCCCTGGAGTCAGTGCAGTGAAAGAGGGCACCCTACTTTCCCTCAGGGTACTCACTTTAGCTAGGCATCCTGCCTGATGAAAGTTTGGGGTGCCCTTGATGTTAAATGTCTGTGTACATGCAAGGCAGGGCTTGAAATGGTGCAATGGTCAGCATGTACAGTCAGTTACCAGGCCAGATTCAACTTAACAAAAATCTCTCTTTACTGAATGTAAGTTATAGTACTCCAGCAATTATCTGTACAGTAGTCTAGATTCTCCCCAGATATCCAAGCATGAGCTAAGCTAGTAGTTGGAAACAATGGCCCTCAGATTACTCTTTCTCTCACTACAGTCTCTAGTACTGGGATCTTTTTTTTCTTTATAAATTATTTTTATAAAAAAAAGACAGTTTGCAATAAAGAAACAGAAATACAACAAAAACAATAGTATTGTGAGAAATATATTGGATAGCGGCTCCCCACCTAGAAGAATAAACTTAAGGTGCACTACCCACGGCTCACCACTGAAGAAGGGGTGAAATACACCGAAACATGTTTCACACATTTCTAGAAAGCTTTTTGCACTAGTTAGATCATATACAAGAGAACTGTTGCACACTTATGATGCTCTACATGCCAAACTAGTACTGGGATCTCTGGCTAGCAACTGTAATATGCTACAATGTCTGCAATTCACAAAATGGTGTTTGGTACCAATAATACTACTAGCCAAAACTGTAGCTGAAACAGGGCATCTGAATTCACTATCCCTCCACTCAGATCAGATCAAAATCACCTTGCTAAAACATTGTAACCTCTGTTTACACTGATATGGGTTCCAGAGGGTGTCTTAACTTATTTCCCCACTACAGCAAGGCCTGTAATGCTTTACACTTGTTATCTTGCTGACTCTCTCTCTCTGTAGCCATGAAAAGTCTCCAGTTCTTCTCTCACATTCACATCTTCCTCCATGGACATACTCCCTCCCCAAAAGATGCAGGGCAAAGCATGGCTCTCACTTCCCCTCTCTCCTATCTGGAAAGTAAAGTGTTGCAATGCCCTATGAATGGTGATCCACCTAGGTGAAAGTACGTAATCCATGACCTATGTACAGTAAGATACTCAAAATAGTCTACCTGTTAATGACTTGTGTGAGAACTAGTATTGACAGGTCTCCGCACAGCATTAAAACAGTGTTCGAACAAATAAAATTCTATGATCTGAAGCTCGATTTGCTCAACACTACTGAGAACAGTCACCATTTGGACTGCCATGAGGAGGGAATTTAAGTAGAGACAGGAGATCCCATCTATAGTTGTTGGTGGTGATAGTAGTGGCATTTGTAGCCTCATTGGTGGTGGTAGTAGAAGCATTTGTAGCCACAGTGGCACTTGGGGCAAATACAGAACAGAGAATGGGAAGGGGGCCAAGGATTCCATAATCTACTCACATGCATCACATTCTGATAAAAGTGGTGTGAAGGTGAGGATGACAATGACTGTGTTGGACAGTGACCTGGGAGCCAGATTTGGGTGCTGAGGAGGAGGTGACATCAAAGGATGAGGGTGGTGACAGGGGCAGTAATAAAGCAGAGGCAACATACAGTCAGAACCTCCCAAAAACTTATAGGCCCAGGTCTGCTTCTATTATGGTCAGCTTGAGAACTAGTGATGCAACTGGCGCAAACTCAAAACAAGCTAGGCCTAAGCCAAATGTGCGAGTATCTCCCGCCTTGCAGTTTTTCTTCACAGTGCCGGAAGACAAAAGCATTGCTGTATGCAAGATCTGCAGGATAAAAAAAAAAAGACTTGGGTGGAATGTGTGGCTAGGAGACAACTGTACATGCCCAGCAATCCACTGGTGGGCAAGCTTAACTCCCACCTGGCCATGGTGCTGGTGATGTAGTCACTGTGGTACCACTTAGTTGATTCCTCTGCTTTTAGGGAGCTGATAAGGTGCGCTCAGTCCTAGATACCCTAGATACCTAGCCTACATTATTTTTCAAAAAAAGCCATCCGTTCCTTGTATTCTCATATGGCCGAGAATGTGGGCCGCTCCTTGCAATTCTCGCTGTGCAGCAAGGCTCACACCACTGTGAGACAGCTGTTATATGTTATAGGCAGAGACAGAACATGTCTTTCACAGCCCATTTGGTTAATGGTTTTCATGGCAAAATGGCACTGCAGCAATAAAGCCAGTTCATATTTACACCTTCACATTTAGGTCAGTCTGGATCCAACACCAGGCGTTATCTGCCTCCTCTACATCCTCCTCCATTGATATTTTCTCGACCCCAACAGAAGCAGGGCAGATCATCTATCCCATTCCCCCCCTCCACCACTTCCCCTCCCCCTTATCAAATGTGTAAAGTGAAATGTTGTCATCTTGTGTTCATCGGCCTGGGTGAGAGTAGGCATACAGCTGATCAGTTGCCAAAGTGCATCAAGCAGCAAGCATCTCACAGGCTGTTACCAACTCCAACTGTGCAAGGTGATCAGCAACAATGGCAGGACATTGTGGTCATGCTGCATTTAGTAGAAATAACACATGCTCCCTGCATGGTACACATGCTAAATTTAGTGGTGCAACACCTTTTGAAAAAGTACAGTGGCTTGCAGAGGGTGCTGGCCACGTCCAGGAGACTGTCCTTGCATTTTAGCCAATCTTATGTGTCAAAAAATGCCCTCCTGTCTGCCTTTGCCCCATTTGATCCATGGCATTCCAACTTGCATATTTTAGAGCATCTGTAGGGGCAACGTAAAGCAGTGAATGATTTTTTCATGTACCAGACCACCTCAGCAGGCTGAAAGTGTTGTTTCAAGGTCAGGCAGTGGCACATAAATTCCTTTCACGTACTCATGCACTTTAAAGAGGCCACCAGATTTGTCATTAAGGACACCTGCACATCAACAATGTTATCTCCCTGCTATTTATCTTAGAGCAGACAATTACGCTATAATCAACATGGAACGGTGGGAGAAAAATAAACGTATAGATTTTGCTGGCAACTATATAGCTGTTAGGGACCCACACTGAGAAAGTCCCATGGAGGACGCAACTGAGAATGATGATGAGGAGCTGCCATGGAAAGTGGAGGACGAGGAGTCGCTTGTGCAAGAGGATGTGACTGATAATGAAGGTGGAGACAACACTGGGCAGGATGAACAAGAAACTCAGTGCTCGGGCACTCTAGCGAGAATAGCAAGCTGCATGCTTTCTTGCTTATATATTGACAGGTGTAGCCTTACCATTAAGCGATCTGATGAATACTTAATAGCCATACCCTTCCTATCAAAGAAAATTGGGGCAATATTTTTTCCTGTTGCCGAAAGGGAGGCCAAATTGCTTTATTACCAGGAAACACTGTGTATGTAGCTTGCCGTAGCTTTTTGCAAGCAAACATCTGTCACCTGCGTATATGACCAGATCTCATACACACACCAAATCTCAAAAAGTCCACTCAGCTCTTGGCAAGAGCACTCTAGATCATGTTTTTATTAAGAATATATTTTTACTTTACTCCATTCAGCTTTCCCTCAACCCTGACCAGTCTCCCTGTTTCAGCCACTGAAAAACACCTCCACAGCATAATGCTTCACTATAGGGATTGTATTGGACAAGGGATGAGCATTGCCTGGTTTCCTCCATATGCTTAGAATGAAGGCCAAAAGATTCAATATTGGTTTCATCAAACCAGAAAATCTCACAGTGTGAGAGTCCTTTAGGTGCTTTTTTGCAAACTCCAGGTGGGTTTTCATGTGCCTTTTTCTGAAGAAAGGCTTCTGGCCACTCTGCCATAAAGGCCAAATTAGTGGAGTGCTGCAGTGATGGTTGACCTTCTGTAAGTTTCTCCCATCTGCACAAATGATCTTTCGATCCCTGCCAGAGTGACAATTAGGTTCTTGGTTACCTCTCTCACCAATACCCTTCTCCCCCAATTACTTATTTGATGGGGAAGCCAGCTCTAGTCCTGGTTGTCCCAAATTTAAGAATTGTAGAGACCACAGTGCTTTTCAGAGCAGCAGAATTTTTTGTACCCTTCTCCAGATCTGTGCCTCCACATGATCCTGTCTCTGAACTCTACAGGCAGCTCTTTCCTCCGCATGGTTTGGGTTTTGCTCTGATATGCATTGTAAGCTGTGAGACCTTATATAAACAGGGGTAGTGTATTTTCAAATCATGTCCAATCAACTGAATTTACCACAGGTGGACTCCAGTCAAGGAGTAGAAACATCTCAGAGATGATCAAGAGAAAGGTGAGGCCCCCAAGAGCTAAATGTCAAGTGTCATACCAAATGGTCTGAATATTTAGGTCCATGTAAAATATCAAGAGGACCTGTCACCATGCTTGTTTTAATAGCTATACACATTCCTCATGCACAGTCTGTCTATGACAGCACTGACTGGACAGAGTCAGACTGTGCAGTGACACACTCCTCTGTAACCTTACTGCAGCCTGCTAGCAATTAATTAATAACCTCTAATAGAAATAATAAAGAAACGGCACAACATAGAGCCATAAAAATATATGCTCCAGAATAGTAGTTACATGGAAAATGCAAGTAGCTATTAAAACTAGGGTTGTCACGATACCAACATTTTGATTCAATTTCGATACCATAAAAAAGTATTGCAATACTCGATACCACGTGAAAAAAATAACACCAAAAAAGCCGCGTGCATTCCGCATTTTGTGAAATGTCCGGCCCATAATAGAATCCTATCCTATTTTTTGGGGGGGACAAGGTGACTAAAAAATGGCGAATCGCGCTGTTTTTATTTTTATTTTTTACAGCGTTTACCGCATAGGAGATATTTTTTAATATTTTAATAGTTAAAGTGGAATAGAAAAAAATAAGTGACTCTTAAAAACCAAAGTTTATTAAGTTATCAATTTAAAAGGAACTAAATAGTTAATGTCATGAATAAAAGGGGGGGGGGGGGTAGGGATGGGGTGCACAACAGGACAATCCCTGTAAGGCCCTAGATGTAGTCCTGTGCCCAGGGAGACCCCCTAAAGGTGGGGGTGCCCTGTCCCCGAACCTAACCTGCAAGATCCCTAACTCACCCTATTGGAGTGATCGATCTTGGTACAAAATGGTATAAAATTGGGGTTTAGGTGATACCATTTTGTACCCCTCACCTTTAGGGGGTCTCCCTGGGCACAGGGCTACATCTAGAGCCTTACAGGGATTGTCCTGTTGTGCACCCCATCCCTACCCACCCCCCCCCCCTTTTTTTTCATGACATTAACTATTTAGTTCCTTTTAAATTGATAACTTAATAAACTTTGGTTTTTAGGATTCACTTATTTTTTTCTATTCCACTTTAATATATGTTACGTGACCTCCACCCCTATCTAACGGGTATCGGTTTATAGTATATATATTTTAATAGTTAGCACTCTTTTGGACATGGCGATATGTAATATGTTTATTTATTTATTGTTTATATATTTTATTTGTAAAATTGTTAAAGAGGGGTTTAAACTTACTTAACATTTCGGGTTGTTTTGTTTTACTTTTTATTTACTATTAGCCTCCTTAGGGGCTAGAACCCTTGTTCTATTCACCCTAATGGAGTTCTATTAGGTAGAATAGGACATTACACTGTCCTTGCTGCCCTGTGCTTTGTGCACACAGCAGCATGGAGCTTACCATGGTAGACAGGGCTTTAATAGTGTCCTGGCTGCCATGGTAACTGATCGGAGTCTCGTGATTACACTGCTGGGGCTTCGATCAGAACTGCCACTGCACCATCAATGAAGAGGAGGGGACCCTGTGGCCACTGCCACCAATGACTTTAATACTGGGATGCGGGGGGGATGGGAGGCGAGGGCGCACTGCACCACCAATGAAGATAACTAATCTTTTAATTCAAATACAGGAGGTGGGTGCCAGCAGCAGAATTACATAGCCGGCACCCGGCCTCTATGACAAGGTGCTGTGATCAGCGGCAGTTAACCCCTCAGGTGCCACAACTGAGGGGTTAACTGCCGCGGATCGCAGCTCCCTGCCATAGAGGTCGGGTGCCGGGTTTGTGATTCTGCTGCCAGCACCTGCCTCCTGTATTTGAATTAATGGGTGATTTATATTCATTGGTGGCGCAGTGGCCATAGCCCTTCCCCCCCTGCCCTCTCTCCCCTCATTGGTGGCGGCAGCACAGTTAGGAGGGAGAGAGAGGGTCCTTCTCCACTTTACTGCTGAGCAGAACATTGAGCGCGCTGAGAGCAGATCGATCTTGGTACAAAAGTATTGATTGCCACCCTAATTAAAACAGGCATGTCAGGAGAGGTGACGAGTCTTCTTTTAAATTTTTCTCTTTAATATATTTGCAAAAATTTCTAAAATTCTGTTTTCACTTATTCATTATGGGGTGTTGAGCGTAGACTGGGGAAACTTGAATTGTTTTGATTTTAGCACAAGGCCATAACATAGCAAAATGTGAAAAAGTGAAAGGGTCTGAAGACTTTTCAAAAGCATTGTACACATACCCTAACTATCACTGCCAATCAACCTACCTATCTGATTGGTTCTTCTTCTGCCAACATCCCTTGCTACATGAGTGTCAGCATCTGTTCGAAGATCAATATGAAGGACATGGGATCTTTCATGCCACAGTTGTCCCTGCTGACAAATTTTGTGACCTCTTCGAAGGGCTTCAGCACCCAACAGGCATCTAGATTTAGCTGGCACTACCTGTTCCCAAAACAGCCCATGCTTCCCGCTTAGGTTGTCTGGTGTATGACAAAATTATTCACAGCTTTACTGTGCTCGTACAGAAGCTCCAGAATGTGCAATGTTGAATTCCAGTAAGTTGGGACATTGCAGATTAAGTGGTGAAACATCAGAACTTTCAGTTGTTCCAAGTCCAGGAGAGAGTTCTTTGCCAAATAAGAATGGCTTAAATGTAAGGAGAGTCCGCTGAACGTTGCCAGTGCCTTGCACAAGCCAGTGTACTCTTCAAAACGCATTGCATGACTAGGTTAATCACATGCACTATGCAGGGAGCACGTGCTATTTCCCCCAGGTTCAGCACAGCTACTGTGTTGCGGCCATTTGGAGTTTGCGGGGTAACAGCCAGCAGGATGTTTGCTTCTTGATGTACTTTAGCAACTGCTTACCTGTGTGGGTACTCTCACCCATTCCGATCATCTCATCTCCAATACAGTATGGCAATGCTTGACTTGACAAACATAGTAGGAAGGAGGAAGAGAGGGAGCAACGCAGTGCACTGCTGCTGTTGGGAACAAGAGGGGTCCATGGAGGTGGAGGAGACGAATAAGTGCCTGGTGTGGTTAGTCACCCCTTGTTGCTGGGGTGCAGCCTCATTGCTGCACAGGAAAAATCGCAAAGAGCAGCCTATGTTGTCTGCCATGTGAGAATACAAGGCAGGGACAGCTTTTGGGGAGAAATAATGCCAGCTAGGTAACTTCCATGCATGTCATCAGCTCCCTTAAGGCAGCAGACTTTACTAAATGGTACTGCAATGACTGCACCACCAGCAACTTGGCCAGGTGAGAATTAAGTTTGCGCACCAGCAGATTTCTAGTTAAAGGGGTTGTCCGAGTTATTTTTTTGTTCTTTATATGTTTCTAACTTGTCAGGTATAACAACTTTCCCATATACTTTGTGTTTCTAAAGCTGCTGGTTTCTCAGAGTTGACTGAGGGTCACATGACCTGTGATGTCACCTTATCTCCCTGGTCTGTGATGTTTCGTGTACAAGCCTCAGAGTTCAGATAACAGTCTGTACACGAGCCGTCACTGGCCACGCCCCCTTTATTTGACGGCTCCTGCTATCTGCTCTCTCCCTGGATTCTTTCAGATAAAACATTAACCCCTTCAGCCAGAACACACTGAGGGCTCAAGGCTTTACAACAAACAGTAGCTGCAGCAGTGAGAGGAGACAAATGCTGGGCAAGGAGATATAGAGGAATTGTATTGTACAAGAACAGGTAGGGAGAATTTCCTGTGTGTATCAGCAGTGTCATTGTACAGCTGGTACTTGTAGTCCTACACAAACAACATGCTGCTGAGTATCCCAGCAGGCAGACATGTACTCACAGCACTTATATTCACTGCCTTTGCAGAGAAGGGGGGAGGGGGAGGGGCAGAGATTGTTATTACTGCATGTAAACAAAGGCCAGAAGAGAACCAGGGAAATGAGGAAATATAGATTTTTTTTGCCTAAAACTTGCTGAACTTAGTTATATATTGCTACCCATCAGATTTACAGTGCTATATTTTTTTTCCATAACTTGGACAACCCCTTTAAGTAAAATGGTTTCCTGGCCACACATTCCGTTATCGATTGCTGACAATGGAGCAGAGGAGGAGGGGTAGACTGAGTAAGAGAGGCAGAAAGTGAGGATAATGATGTGAAAGACACAGTATTGCCCGTGGATGCAGCTTGGCTTCCACCAAGAAGACCGGGAGAAGGAGGAAACTCTTGTTGCGGTGGCTGGCTGCCACCTCTGTTCATGTGCTTCAATCATTGTGGTGCCTATGTTTGTATTTGACTGCTGTGAACTTTTCTATTTAGCTCACTAGTCTGAGCAAGTCCAATGCTATAGAGACAAACTTTAAGGTTTCCAAAGTGCGGTGCTTTCCAGCATTTATTTTCAGCATAAACAGTCAGTACATGTACAGGATGCAAGGTTCAAAAAGAAAACATAATGTAAAGAAAGTCCTGCTTGTCTGAGCACTAACTAGGCAGTAACGTACCCGACTGTCCCAAATACAACAGAGTAACAGCAACCTGTACCTTCTGCTCACACACAGAGCAACCACCCAGTTTGGCTCTCTCGCACATAATGCAGCCTTTTATTAAGCCTCAGCCCAGCTGCATTAATCAAGTGTCTGCAGAGTAAATTGATCCAGGGCTAGGAACGAAGCCCTCACCATGTATAGGTGAAAAACCTAGATGGAATATATATGCCATTTAACTCATGGATTATTTTCCTCTTGCATAGCTTGCACAGAGCAATGCTTCTGTCTTTCAGCAGCAAGAAAACTGCCAGATGGGAGATACTCACATAGAGCTAGAGGCAGCTGAGCTACTTGGAACCTTAAAGGGGTATTCTCATCTTAGACAATGGGGGCATATCGCTAGGATATGCCCCCATTGTCTTATAGGTGCGGGTCCCACCGCTGGGACCCGCACCTATATCCAGAACGGAGCGGGGAGCGCTGCGCCTGGAGGACCCCAGGTTTCCGGGGGTCCGGCCACCACCAGGCGCAGCTCCCTGCGCCGCTCATAGAAATGAATGGGAGCCGGGCCGTGCATGCGCGGTGCGCTCCCATTCATTTCTATGGAGCCGACGGAAGTAGCCGAGCCAGTGCTCGGCTATTTTCGGCGGCCCCATAGAAATGAATGGAGGGCGGCTGTGAACTGTGTGGAAATGCCCTGACACAGATTTCAGACTGTATTTCATGTGTTTTCACCCTCTGGACACACGTTGCACACTTGTATTGCTATTTTTCACAAAATAAAACACTTCTACTGTCTAGAGATGCCCTGACACAGATTGTGGACTAGTATTTCACTGAGATTTAATGTGCTACCCTCTTGATTATAAAACGTGCATTGCACACTTGTATTGCTATATTTCACAAAACAAAAAAGCCTTGAACTGTCTGGACATGCCCTGACACTGATTTTGGACTATTATTTCAGGTGTTTACACTGAGATTCAAAATGCTATCTATCCTCTGGATGGTAAAACATGTGTTGGACAGTTGTATTTAGCTTATTCCCCCACACCAACACTTGAGAAAAAAAGTTGTATTTTTGTTCAAATGGGGAAAAAAAAGAAATGTTCTTGCAGGTAGCTGCTTTTGAGGTTCTGCAGCACCCGCAGCTGTGCTAGGAGGCAGTACAAAAGGAGACTTTTGTACTCTCCAGTACAAAAGGAGACTGAAGCTGTTGAGGCTGAGTATGAGGTACAGGAGATTCTTGACTCTAGGACCATACGATGTACCACGTCCTACTTAGTGGACTGGGTTGGGTTTGGGCCTGAAGAACGTTCTTGGGAGCCAGAAAGTAATCTTAATGCGCCAGATCTTATTGCGGCCTTTTGGAGGAGGAGGGGGGGAGCCTCGGGGGGGGGGGGGAACTGTAAGGCTCGTGCATCGACGTCGTGCATGCGGTCGATTGCCCTCCGGGCTGCGGGTGTTGGTGAAGGGGCACGGGCAAATCTCAGTACAATATCCTTGTGCCCACAGTCCTACTGCAGTGAACAAGGTCCGGCACAGGAAGTGGTCATGCGCCAGCTCCTTGAGACCTCTGGTGATGTCACTTCCGCCAAGTGTTCACAGGAGGTATGTCAGGCACTACACCCTGCCCTTGAGACCTCTGGTGAGGTCACTTCCGCCAGGCGTTCACAGGAAGTATGTCAGTAACCATGCCTCTGCCAATTAGCTCACTGCTATTTAAACCCTGAGCTTCTGCTGGGCAGGGCCGGTGCCTTGTTGTTCATGTGCGACTGATATACGGTCCGGTCCATTTGCTAATTGACACTGAATGGTTTATTGAGTGTTTGTGTGCTTCCTTGCAATGGTGCGTGGTTCCACGTACCTGCTTCACTGTCTGTCTTTTGTGTGGTGTGTATCACTCTGACTGTTTGGAAGCCACGCTTGTGGCCATGCAGTAGCCCCCTCCTGGAGCACGGGTACACGGTGGGCGTCGCTCGTCTGGAGGTCTGTGAAGCCAAAGCTCTGGCTCCAGTCTCAAGCGCTTTTGCACAGTATGTGTTTGTGTAAGTGTTTACCTTACTATTTGTTATCTTGCCCCCTATATCATTTCGCCCTTCGGGAGCGATCGTTATCGTCCGGCTGCCCAGAGTTTGGGTCCAGTGATCCCTAGTGACTCTGCCAATTTATTTTATTTGTGCCTCAGTGGCCTAACAGTAGGCACCGGCCAGGGATCCGCTGGCGCAATGTCGAACCAGATTACTCCATCCATGCAGACGTATGTAAAGCAGTGGGAACAGCGCATGCAGGAGATGGAGCAACGGGCTGCCGCCTTTTCGGGGCATAATGCAGAATTCTTTTCCACACTAGATGGTCGGTTGCAGGCTTTGGAGCAGCACGCCATAATCAAGGCTAATACTACTGCTGCCTCTGCTGACGCCCGGGTTTCTGTTTCAACCCACTGACCGCCTAAATTACCCCTTCCCGCACAATTTAGTGGTAAACAGGAGGAGTGTAGAGGTTTCCTAAGCCAATGCCAAATCCAGTTCCAGTTAAATCCGGAGAGCTTCTTGGACGACCAGACCAAGGTGGTGTTCATTATCTCTCTGCTATCAGGGCAGGCGCTGGCTTTGGCGACTCCACTATGGGAAAGGGTAGATGCTTGCGTCACTTCCTTACCCCACTTCCTCTCCAGTTTCAGGGAGGTATTTCAGGTTCCAGATCCGCAGGTCATTGTCGGTTCCAGTTTACTGGGATTACGCCAGGGAACGGAGTCGGTTGCTCAGTTTGCAATCCGATTCCGGACCTTGGCGTCAGAGCTCGCGTGGCCAGATGCTCCGCTACTCACTATCTTCGAAGCAGGTCTAAGCCCTTCCGTTAAAGACGAGTTAGCTGGTAGAGAGAGGCCTAACACTCTCAGTGGTTTTATCGACCTAGCTACTAGGATCGATCGTCGTCTGTCTGAACGCCACCATGAGCAAGCGCAGGTGAGAAGGCAAATTCAACTCGCTCCCGCCTTCTCTCAACCTGTAATTCCCCGAGGGGAACCGATGGAGGTAGACAGAGTCCGTCCTTGTAGACGTGAAGTGACCTGACATTTTTGTAGGGGACAAGGCCACTATGCTCCCCAATGTCCTCAAAAGTCGGGAAAAGGGCACACCTAGAGACTGTTGAAGGGACCTCTCTAGGTGGAATCGCACAAACCTCCACAAAATGTACATTTTTGGTTCTAATCGAGGTTAATGGTAGAACCATACCCTCCAGGGCCTTCATTGATTCCGGAGCTTCGGGCAATTTTATTTCCCTTAAATTGACCCAGAAACTCAGAATTCCGACCAAACCACTCTCTTCCAGTATAAGTATATCTGTGGTGGATTGCTCCAAGTTAGACACTTGTGTTACACATGAGACAGTTCCTATAGTGCTCCTGGTAGGAGCTTTACATAGGGAGACTTTATAGCTCCTGGTCTTACCTCAGTCCATGGATCCCATTCTTTTTGGTCTTCCGTGGCTGAGGTTGCATGCCCCTATACTGGACTGGACTTCTGGTGAGGTCAAAGAGTGGGGCGCACACTGTCTAACTAAATGTATGATTAGAGTGACTCCTGTGAAGTCCCTGCCCATCACGGCAGAGCTTCAGGGGTTACCTCCCCAATATGCTGCATTCGCTGACATCTTTTGTAAGAAAGGAGCGGACACTTTACCTGAACATCGCTCATATGACTGCCCCATTGAGCTGATTCCGGGGGCTACACCCCCCCCGTGGTAGAGTGTACCCTCTTTCGTTACCCAAAACTGAGGCCATGTCAGCTTATATCAAGGAGAACCTTGAGAAGGGATTCATCCGAAAATCTAATTCTCCCGCAGGGGCAGGCTTCTTTTTTGTGGTAAAAAAGGACAGGACTTTACGTCCATGCATAGATTATAGGGGACTGAATGACATCACAGTTAAAAACAGGTACCCTCTTCCACTCATCTCCGAATTGTTCGATCGCTACGGTCTTCACTAAATTAGACCTGTGTGGAGCGTACAATTTGATCCGAATTCGGAGAGGAGATGAGTGGAAGACCGCATTCAACACCAGAGACGGTCATTACGAATATTTGGTAATGCCATTCGGACTTTGTAACGCTCCAGCAGTGTTTCAAGACTTCCTCAACGACATCTTTAGAGATCTCTTGACCACTGCCGTTGTAGTGTATCTGGATGACATTCTTATATTTTCCGCTGATTTGTCTTCTCATAGACGCATGGTAAAGGAGGTATTGCGTCGTCTCCGAAGTAACCACCTCTATGCAAAACTTGAGAAATGTGAATTCGAAAAAACTCAGTTACCATTCCTCGGATACATTGTATCTGGACAGGTACTCCAGATGGATCCAGACAAGTTCAGATCCATTATGTCTTGGCCAAAGCCACAGTCTTTGAAGGCGGTGCAGAGGTTTCTTGGTTTCGCTAACTACTACAGACGTTTTATACCTCACTTCTCGTCTTTAGTGTCCCCTCTCACGGCCCTGACACGAAAGGGCGCTAAACCCCAGAAATGGACGCCGGAGGTGGAGCGCGCTTTCGCTGCCCTTAAAGAGGCTTTCTCATCAGCAACGGTGATTCACCGCCCCGATCCCCAGCATCCCTTCTTTGTAGAGGTAGACGCATCTTCTGTGGGGGCTGGAGCCTTTCTGTACCAGAAAGATGGCAAGGGGACAAAATTGTCTTGCGGATTCTTTTCCAAAGCTTTCAATCCTGCAGAGCGAAATTATAGTATTGGGGATTGTGAGCTATTAGCGATCAAACTGGCCCTAGAAGAGTGGAGACATCTTCTTGAAGGGGCCCTATTCCCAGTCTAGATTTTCACTGATCATAATAATCTGTTATATTTACAATCTGCGCAAAGGCTAAATTCTAGGCAGGCGAGGTGGGCACTCTTCTTTTCCCGTTTCAACTTTGTTCTACACTTTGTTAACGGGGACAAGAATGTAAGGACGGACGCTTTGTCCCGCTCTTTCGATGCCCACAGAACTGAACCGGAATTACGTGCTATGATTCCACCTGAGAAGTTGTTGCCTCTAAACCCAATTAATCTGCGTCAGTTGCCTCCTGGCAAGACTTATGTGCCGGATTCTCGCAGACAGGAGATTCTCTCCTGGGGGCATACTTCTCGGCTGGCCAGGCATCAAGGTCCCAAAAGAACAATGGAACTCATTTCACGATACTACTGGTGGCCGGGTCTCGGTCGGGATATACGTGCATTCACTCAGGGGTGTACCACATGTGCCCATAACAAACCATCCCGTCAGAAACCATCGGGGTTATTAATGCCTTTGCAAGTCCCAGAGAGTCCTTGGCAGGACATAGCTATGGACTTCCTGACGGGGCTTCCCTGTTCTGAGGGAAATACTGTGATCTGGGTAGTGACAGATCTGTTTTCTCATGCGTGCCATTTTGTCGCCCTACCGAAGGTACCCTCCGCTCCTTGTCTGGTGGAACTGTTTTTTCGCCATGTTTTTCGTCTGCATGGTCTGCCTTGACAGATTGTATCGGACAGGGGTCCTCAGTTCGCTGCTAGGTTCTGGAGGGAATTGTGTCATTTGCTGGGAGTTGAAGTAGATCTCTCTTCGGCCTTTCATCCCCAGACTAAAGGCTTGACAGAAAGAGTGAATCAGTCTCTTCAGATCTATCTTAGTCATTTCGTTTCGGCAAGACATGACAATTGGTCTGAACTACTGGCATGGGCAGAGTTTGCCGCTAATAACTCTGTTTCCGATGCGACTGGTAAGACCCCCTTTTTTGTTCAGAATGGGCAACATCCTCGTCTTCCATTACCAATGGCCATCACAGCCGAGGTGCCCGCCGTAGCGAACTTCGCTTCTCATCTACAAGAGGTATGGCAACAAACTCAGTCATCTTTGACAGCTGCTAAAGCTAAGATGAAACAGCAAGCTGACCGTAGACGTTCTAGTGGTCCTGAGTTTGAGCCTGGAGATCTGGTTTGGTTATCTTCTAGATTTATACGGCTTCGTGTGGCCTCCCTGATGTTTGCACCTCGTTACCTCGGTCCTTTTCGGGTCCTGCGTCGAATCAACCCTGTCACTTATCGTGTTAAGTTGCCTCGATCCTGGAGAATCGTGAATTCTTTCCATGTGTCGCTTCTAAAACCGGTACGACTCAATAGATTCTCTCCTCCGGTACAAAAGGAGACTGAAGCTGAGGCTGAGTATGAGGTACGGGAGATTCTTGACTCTAGGACCATACGAGGTACCACGTCCTACTTAGTAGACTGGGTTGAGTTTGGGCCTGAAGAACGTTCTTGGGAGCCAGAAAGTAATCTTAATGCGCCAGATCTTATTGCGGCCTTATGAAGGAGGAGGGGGGGCCCTCGGGGGGAGGGGGGGTACTGTAAGGCGCGTGCATCGACGTCGTGCACGTGGTCGTTTGCCCTCCTGGGCTGCGGGTGTTGGTGAAGGGGCACGGGCAAATCTCAGTACAATATCCTTGCGCCCACAGTCCTACTGCAGTGAGCTCCTTGAGACCTCTGGTGATGTCACTTCCGCCAGGCGTTCACAGGAGGTATGTAACAAAAAGGAGAAAATATATGACCTGGATCGCACATCCCCAAAGTATGCCCTTTGATCACTAGTGCTTCTCAGCAAAAATATATGGCTTCTCAGCGCAATTTACAGCGCACCGCCCCCTGAACTAGAGGCATTGGTGTGCAATTTGATCAAACAGCATAAGCCCACTCACCACGTCAAGGTTGCCTCTCAGAGTGGGACCTACTCTAAAACGATGCAGCACTGCGCAGCGACCCCCCGACGCTGCTCCAGCGGGCAGCGGGGCCCAGTCGCCAGACAGCACCTCGCAGCCTGACGATTGCCAACCCCAGCACTGGGTCCCGCCAACCCGCCAGAGCAGAGACAAAAAAGCCACCACGCAGCACCGCACCATGTGAACGGCTGTCTAAACCAGGTGCACCCACCAAACGGCACCCCAGCCGCCGCGGAACCACAACCCCCAGCAAGCCCAGGCAGTTTGCAGCCAACTGAGCCCACCAAGAGCCGGAGCCCCACAGCAAGCCAGGAGCCGCCGGACGAGCACCACAGGCCCAGCACAGCCTGTCCGTGCTTCCAGGAACTCCAACTGAAAGCTGGCAGGTCCATTCACACTCATATGCAGTCTTCTGCTAATTAAAAACACCTACGCTGGGTGGGAGGAGTGCTGATACCAGATATAGAAATACAAATGTAACAAAAAGGAGAAAATATATGACCTGGATCGCACATCCCCAAAGTATGCCCTTTGATCACTAGTGCTTCTCAGGGCCTGTGGTGCTCGTCCGGCGGCTCCTGGCTTGCTGTGGGGCTGCAGCTCTTGGTGGGCTCAGTTGGCTGCAGACTGCCTGGGCTTGCTGGGGGTTGTGGTTCCGCGGCGGCTGGGGTGCTGTTTGGTGGGTGCACCTGGTTTAGACAGCCGTTCACATGGTGCGGTACTGTGTGGTGGCTTTTTTGTCTCTGCTCTGGCGGGTTGGCGGGACCCAGTGCTGGGGTTGGCAATCGTCAGGCTGCGAGGTGCTGTCTGGCGACTGGGCCCCGCCGCCCGCTGGAGCGGCGTCGTGGGGTCGCTGCGCAGTGCTGCATCGTTTTAGAGTAGGTCCCACTCTGAGAGGCAACCTTGACGTGGTGAGTGGGCTTATGCTATTTGATCAAATTGCACACCAATGCCTCTAGTTCAGGGGGCGGTGCGCTGTAAATTGCGCTGAGAAGCCATATATTTTTGCTGAGAAGCACTAGTGATCAAAGGGCATACTTTGGGGATGTGCGATCCAGGTCATATATTTTCTCCTTTTTGTTACGTTCACAGGAGGTATGTCAGGCACCACGCCCTGCCCTTGAGACCTCTGGTGAGGTCACTTCTGCCAGGCGTTCACAGGAAGTATGTCAGTAACCACGCCTCTGCCAATTAGCTCACTGCTATTTAAACCCTGAGCTTCTGCTGGGCAGGGCCGGTGCCTTGTTGTTCATGTGCAACTGCTATACGGTCCGGTCCATTTGCTAATTGACACTGTATGGTTTGTGTGCTTCCTTGCACTGGTGCGTGGTTCCACGTACCTGCTTCACTGTCTGTCTTTTGTGTGGTGTGTATCACTCTGACTGTTTGGAAGCCACGCTTGTGGCCGTGCCGTAGCCCCCTCCTGGAGCACGGGTACACGGTGGGCGTCGCTCGTCTGGAGGTCTGTGAAGCCAAAGCTCTGGCTCCAGTCTCAAGCGCTTTTGCGCAGTACGTGTTTGTGTAAGTGTTTACCTTACTATTTGTTCGTCCGGCTGCCCAGAATTTGGGTCCAGTGATCCCCAGTGACTCTGCCAAGTGGCAGAGTCACTTATTTATTTTATTTTTGCCTCAGTGGCCTAACAGGCAGACTTAGCCTCAGCTCCCTACTTCTCACTCCCTAGCTGAAAGCTTTCCCTGTCTTTCCCTATTCTACAAAATTATTTTTCTTTCTAGCCTTTCCCTTCACTGTTCCTGACACTAGAATAGAAGCTTGATTGTGACTGCACTTTGTCCTTAAGATTGTTTTCTGTCAGACACTGCTATACCCATCCACCCTCATTTACAGCCCGACACAGAATGATGTTCTAGTCCAGGGATAAGCAACCTTCGGCACTCTAGCTGTTGTGAAACTGCAATTCCCAGCATGCTCTTTCCATTTGTGTGGGAGTTTAGAGAGCAGCCAAGCAAGTGTGCATGATGGGAGATGTAGTTTTACAACACCTGGAGTCGTCTGCTGCAGCTCTGATTGGCTCATCCAGGCTGTCTGTCAGCCTGTGAGCCAATCAGGGCAAGTCCTTCCCCCTCCCAATTCCTCTCGTGGTTATGTAAGTATTCTTCTTCTTCATCCCTCGTTTTTTTTCCTGCCGACATGTGCAGTTAAATGGCTGTTTTACTGGTTTTGTCCAAAGTGAACCTGAAAAGCTTCAGGTTTGTCTGGACGATGAATTTTTGAGAAGTTCTTAACAAACATGGTTCATTATGAACTGATTTAAACAACTAAATCGATTTGTCTTAAATCAATGTTGTTCCAATTGGCCTGAAAATTGGTATATGACACTCTGAGTTCTCCTAGGATGCATATTTGTTATATTGTTTTGCTATCTCTTTAAAAAAAAAAAAAAAAATTTTTACATGTTTTCTCTATACCTCTCTCCCAGTCTTTAACCCCTTCAACCGACAGCCAGTTTGGACCAAATGCCGGAGCCCCATTTTTCAAATCTGACATGTCTCACTTTATGTGGTGATAACTTTAGAACGCTTTTACTTATCCGGGCCATTCTGAGATTGTTTTCTCGTCACATATTGTACTTCATGACAGTGGTAAATTTGAGTCAAAATATTTCATTCTTATTTATAAAAAAATACCAAATTTACCAAAAATTTAGAAAAATTTCCAAATTTCCAAATGTCAATTTCTCTACTTTTAAAATACATAGTAATACTTCCAAAAATAGTTATTACTTTACATTCCCTATGTGTCTTCTTCAGGTTTGGATCATTTTGAAAATTACATTTTATTTTTTTGGGACGTTAGAAGGCTTAGAAATTTAGAAGCAAATCTTGACATTTTTCACAAAATTTCCAAAACCCACTTTTTAAGGACCAGTTCAGGTCTGAAGTCACTTTGTGAGACTTTCATCATAGAAACCACCCAAAAATGACCCCATTTTAGAAACTACACCCCTCAAGGTATTCAAAACTGATTTTACAAACGTTATTAACCCTTTAGGTGTTCCACAAGAATTAAAGAAAAATGTAGCCAAAATTTCCAAATTTCACTTTTTTGGCAGATTTTCCATTTAAATCATTTTAGTCCGAGAATAAAGCAAGGGTTAACTGCCAAACAAAACTCAATAATTATTACCCTGATTCTGTAGTTTACAGAAATGCCCCATTTGTCATCGTAAACTGCTGTACAGGCACACGGCACGGCGCAGAAGGAAAGGAACGCCAGGGCAGATTTCACTGGAAAAAGTTTAAGTTTCCATGTCAGATTTGATGCACCCCTAGAGTAGGAAACTCCAAAAAACTGACCCCATTTTGGAAACTACGGGATAAGTTGGCAGTTTTGTTAGTACTATTCTAGGGTACATGCGATTTTTGGTACCTTTATATTACACTTTTTGTGAGGCAAGGTAACAAAAACTAGCAGTTTTGGCATAGTTTTTATTTTTTGTTATTTACAACATTCATCTGACAGGTTATATCGTGTGATATTTTTATAGAGCAGGTCGTTACGGACGCGGCAATATCAATTATGTATACTTTTTTTTATTTATTTAAGTTTTACACAATATTTTTGAAGCACAAAAAAAAATCATGTTTTAATGTCTCCATAGTCAGAGAGCTGTAGTTTTTTTATTTTTTGGACGATTGTCTCAGGTAGGGGCTAATTTTTTGCAGGACGAGATGACGGTTAGATTAGTACTATTTTTTGGGGCATATGCTTTTTGATCGCTTGGTATTACATTTTTTGTGAAGAAATGTGACAAAAAATGGCTTTTTTTAGACAGTTTTTATTTTTTATTTTTTACGGTGTTCACCTAAGGGGAGAGATCATGTGATATTTTTGTAGAGCAGGTTGTTACGGACGTGTCGATACCTAACATGTATACTTATTTTTATTTATTTAAGTTTACACAATAATATCATTTTTGAAACAAAAAAATCATGTTTTAGTATCTCCATAGTCAGAGAGCTGTAGTTTTTTTATTTTTTGGGCGATTGTCTCAGGTAGGGGCTCATTTTTTGCGGGACGAGATGACGGTTAGATTGGTACTATTTTTGGGGGCATACGCTTTTTTGATCGCTTGGTATTAAATTTTTTGTGATGAAATGTGATAAAAAAATGGCTTTTTTTAGACAGTTTTTATTTTTTATTTTTTACGGTGTTCACCTGAGGGGAGAGATCATGTGATATTTTTGTAGAGCAGGTTGTTACGGACGTGTCGATACCTAACATGTATACTTATTTTTATTTATTTAAGTTTTACACAATAATATCATTTTTGAAACAAAAAAAATCATGTTTTAGTATCTCCATAGTCAGAGAGCTGTAGTTTTTTTATTTTTTGGGCGATTGTCTCAGGTAGGGGCTCATTTTTTGCGGGACGAGATGACGGTTTGATTGGTACCATTTTGGGGTAAATACGCCTTTTTGATCGCCTGCTAATACACTTTTTGTGTGGCAAGGTGACAGAAAATGGCTGTTTTGGTATAGTTTTTTTTTTTTAAAAATTTTGCGTACAGCTGGCGGGTGGACCATGTGACGCTTTTAT
>ONZH01020131.1:0-112136 GCA_900303285.1 Rhinella marina
GTATATGTCTGTATGGTTATGTTATTCTGCACTGTATGTATACTGTATGTCTGTTAGGTTTGTATTATGCACTGTATGTATGTGTCTATATAGTTTATGTTATTCTGCACTGTATGTATATGTCTGTATAGTTTGTTATTCTGCATTGTATGTATATGTCTGTATGGTTTATGTTATTCTACAGTGTATGTGTATGTCTGTATGGTTTATGTTGTTCAGCACTGTATGTATATGTCTGTATGGTTTATGTTATTCTGCACTGTATGTATATGTCTGTATGGTTTATGTTATTCTGCATTGTATGTATATGTCTGTATGGTTATTTATTCTGCACTGTATGTATATGTCTGTATGGTTTATGTTGTTCAGCACTGTATGTATATGTCTGTATGGTTTATGTTATTCTGCATTGTATGTATATGTCTGATAGTTTATTTTATTTGCACTGTATGTATAATGTCTGTATGGTTTATGTTATTCTGTTTGTTGTATATGTCTGTATGGTTTGTTATTCTACAGTGTATGTTATGTGTATGGTTTATGTATTCTGTTTATGTATATGATGTATGTGTTTATTTATTTGCACTGTATGTATTGTCTGTATGTTTATGTTATTCTGCATTGATGTATATGTCTGTATGGTTTATGTTATTCTGCACTGTATGTATCTGTCTGCTATAGTTTGCTATTTCTGCACTGTATGTATATGTCTGTATATGTTATATGTATGTGTCTGTAAGTTTATGTAATTCTGCATTGTATGTTATGGTCGTATGGTTTATGTATTCTTGCTGTATGCATGCGTGTCTATATAGTTTATGTTATTTTGCATTGTATGTATATGTCTGTATGGTTTATGTTATTCTGCACTGTATGTATATGTCTGTATGGTTTATGTTATTCTGCATTGTATGTATATGTCTGTATGGTTTATGTTATTCTGCACTGTATGTATCTGTATAAGTTGTTATTCTGTACTGTATGTATATGTCTGTATGGTTTATGTTATTTTGCACTGTATGTATATGTCTGTATGGTTTGTTATTCTGCACTGTATGTATATGTCTGTATGGTTTATGTTATTCTGCACTGTATGTATACTGTATGTCTGTATAGTTTGTTATTTTGCACTGTATGTATGTGTCTATATAGTTTATGTTATTCTGCACTGTATGTATATGTCTGTATAGTTTGTTATTCTGCATTGTATGTATATGTCTGTATGGTTTATGTTATTCTACAGTGTATGTGTATGTCTGTATGGTTTATGTTGTTCAGCAATGTATGTATATGTCTGTATGGTTTATGTTATTCTGCACTGTATGTATATGTCTGTATGGTTTATGTTATTCTGCATTGTATGTATATGTCTGTATGGTTTATGTTATTCTGCACTGTATGTATATGTCTGTATAGTTTTATGTTGTTCAGCACTGTATGTATATGTCTGTATGGTTTATGTTATTCTGCATTGTATGTATATGTCTGTATAGTTTATTTTATTCTGCACTGTATGTATATGTCTGTATGGTTTATGTTATTCTGTATTGTATGTATATGTCTGTATGGTTTATGTTATTCTACAGTGTATGTGTATGTCTGTATGGTTTATGTTATTCTACAGTGTATGTGTACGTCTGTATGGTTTATGTTGTTCAGCACTGTATGTATATGTCTGTATGGTTTATGTTATTCTGCACTGTATGTATGTGTCTGTATAGTTTATGTTGTTCAGCACTGTATGTATATGTCTGTATGGTTTATGTTATTTTGCACTGTATGTATGTGTCTATATAGTTTATGTTATTCTGCATTGTATGTATATGTCTGTATGGTTTATGTTATTCTGCACTGTATGTATCTGTCTGTATAATTTTTTTTATTCTGCACTGTATGTATATGTCTGTATGGTTTATGTTATTTTTTGCTGTATGTATGTCTGTATAGTTTATGTTATTCTGCACTGTATGTATATGTCTGTATGGTTTATGTTATTTTGCACTGTATGTATGTGTCCATATAGTTTATGTTATTCTGCACTGTATGTATATGTCTGTATAGTTTGTTATTCTGCATTGTATGTATATGTCTGTATGGTTTATGTTATTCTACAGTGTATGTGTATGTCTGTATGGTTTATGTTATTCTACAGTGTATGTCTGTATGGTTTATGTTGTTCAGCAATGTATGTATATGTCTGTATGGTTTATGTTATTCTGCACTGTATGTATATGTCTGTATGGTTTATGTTATTCTGCATTGTATGTATATGTCTGTATGGTTTATGTTATTCTGCACTGTATGTATATGTCTGTATAGTTTATGTTGTTCAGCACTGTATGTATATGTCTGTATGGTTTATGTTATTCTGCATTGTATGTATATGTCTGTATAGTTTATTTTATTCTGCACTGTATGTATATGTCTGTATGGTTTATGTTATTTTGCACTGTATGTATGTGTCTGTATAGTTTGTTATTCTGCACTGTATGTATATGTCTGTATAGTTTATGTTATTCTGCACTGTATGTATATGTCTGTATAGTATATTTTGTAGTTTATGTATATGTCTGTATAGTTTATGTTATTCTGCATTGTATGTATATGTCTGTATGGTTTATATTATTTTGCACTGTATGTATATGTCTCTATGGTTTATGTTATTCTGCACTGTTTGTATATGTCTGTATAGTTTGTTATTTTGCACTGTATGTATGTGTCTATATAATTTGTTATTCTGCATTGTATGTATATGTCTGTATGGTTTATGTTGTTCTGCACTGCATGTATGTGTCTATATAGTTTGCTATTGTGCACTGTATGTATCTGTCTGTATAGTTTATTTTATTCTGCACTGTATGTATATGTTTGTATGGTTTATGTTATTCTGTATTGTATGTATATGTCTGTATGGTTTATGTTATTTTGCACTGTATGTATATGTCTGTATGGTTTGTTATTCTGCACTGTATGTATATGTCTGTATGGTTTATGTTATTTTGCACTGTATGTATATGTCTGTATGGTTTGTTATTCTGCACTGTATGTATATGTCTGTATGGTTTATGTTATTCTGCACTGTATGTATACTGTATGTCTGTATAGTTTGTTATTTTGCACTGCATGTATGTGTCTATATAGTTTATGTTATTATGCACTGTATGTATATGTCTGTATAGTTTGTTATTCTGCATTGTATGTATATGTCTGTATGGTTTATGTAATTTTGTGCTGTATGTATGTGTCTGTATAGTTTATGTTATTCTGCACTGTATGTATATGTCTGTATAGTTTTTGTACTGTATGTATTTGTCTAGTTTTTTATTTAGCACTGCATGTATGTGTCTGTATAGTTTTTTATTTTGCGCTGTATGTGTATGTCTGTATGGTTTATGTTATTCTGCACTGTATGTATATGTCTGTATAGTTTATGTTATTCTGCACTGTATGTATGTCTGTATAGTTTTTGTACTGCATGTATTTGTCTAGATTGTTATTTAGCACTGCATGTATGTGTCTGTATAGTTTGTTATTCTGCACTGTATGTATATGTCTGTATAGTTTTTGTACTGTATGTATTTGTCTAGTTTGTTATTTAGCACTGCATGTATGTGTCTGTATAGTTTGTTATTTTGCGCTGTATGTATGTCTGTATAGTTTATGTTATTCAGCACTGTATGTATATGTCTGTATAGTTTATGTTATTCTGCACTGTATGTATATGTCTGTATGGTTTATGTTATTCTGCACTGTATGTATATGTCTGTATAGTTTATGTTATTCTGCACTGTATGTATATGTCTGTATAGTTTATGTTATTCTGCACTGTATGTATATGTCTGTATAGTTTGTTATTCTGCATTGTATGTATACTGTATGTCTGTATGGTTTATATTATTCTGCACTGTATGTATAGGTCTGTATAGTTTATGTTATTCTGCACTATTTGTCTGTATAGTTTATTTTGCGCTGTATGTATAATTCTGTATAGTTTGTTATTTTCACTGTATTTATGTGTCTGTAAAGTTTATTTTGTGCTGTCTGTATATGTCTGTATGGTTTATGTTGTTCAGCACTGTATGTATATGTCTGTATATTTTGGTATATTTTCTATGATAAACTCATTGGTTTTACACACTGTCCCATGCAGCCCATAAAGAAAATGATCACCCAGAGGCTTTTACAACACAAATTTTGCATAAAATATTTCCATCTTCATTACAGTAGAGACATTAAAGGGGTTCTCTGGCCTTTATCTAAACTCTCTATTTAAGGCAATCTGAGGAAGAGAGAGAGTTTCAGTAGTACTTAACCTTCTGTCATGCCACCGATTCCATAATCTCTGCTGTGATAACGTGACATGTACCCTAGGTTAGAATGGAGGTATCACCTTGGGTCCAACGCTATCCTTCGCCAAGGATAAATTCGTAATTCCAGTCTCTCTCTTCTGACATCTCGACTTGACACATAGAGATCTACTGGAGTGATAAACTAAGGCTTCTTATTTCAAGGATTCTGTCCCTCTCAGTCTGTGACTAGTGGTGATAACTGGCACATTGATGAACAGGAGGCATCAAACAATCATCCCACATAACTTCATCCAATTTGTGAGGTTTCGTGTAGCTAAAAAACCTTTCCTTTCAGTCCCACATGCCACAGAGATTGTAGCATAAATTGGATAATATTATTTGGAAGGACAGCTAATTTGCAAATCTTTTCCCCAGAAACCCAGAAGAGCATTGTCAGGCCTATAAGACTCCTCACACCTACTAGGAGCTCTCCATAAGAAGGAATAGTTCCCATGGATCCTGACCAAAGCCTCTGAATTAGCTGAGTCGGTTCTCTCTGCTCTGAGGAGAGTCAATCACCCCGGAACTGTCTGCAGATGAGATGCATGCTACAAGGCCTGTTTAAATGGCCTCATCCACCATAGTAATAGAGATCACAATATTTCATAAACAGCTTGAAGCTCAACAGTTGAAAACATTTGTCTTAGGTAACCAAACATCATCCAAATATCTTTATTATGGTCCTGTCATCTTTTATTCTCGTCAATCCATTGATTATAAAAGTTAATAAATGTTTCTTAATTTGAATCAAACATGGAAGATGTACAGATATCTATTCCTTAAAGGGCTTATCCAGGAATACTCATTTTTCAGCAAGTGCCCTCCACGTGTTGCCAAAACAGAAGATTCATACTTACTTGCTCCCCTTGTCTCCAGTCCTCCATTGTGAATCCTCTGTTTATGGGGGCACGCTGGAGGAACCTCTTTGATAAGGGGATACGATCAGAAAACTGTCTATTCCTTTCTCTTGGTGAATCGTGGAACAGACAAATCTATTCACCCAATGTAAGTGGAGACTCAGGAGCATAGATTACATCTCCATACACTGTATTCATCCTGACTTCGTGTTTCCACAGTTATTTCTCTTGTCCTTCTTGTCTGGCCTGTAAGACTCCTCATGCCTACCAGACGCTCTCCATAAGAAGAAACCATAAGGAGAAAAGTGCGTTCTCTTAGTCTCAAAAAATTCTAGCTAAAAAAATGATTTTCTAATTCACACCTCTGTGGAGAACGAAGCTCCCTGAACCACCTGGTGATATGGACTCTGCATCCAGGTGGAGAATGAATGGACAGGTGGCCACCATGTGTGACACCGAGTCACTGACGTGTAAGCAGAAAGATAACCTCTGTAGGATACATCCACACGAGGCGTAAATGCTGCAACCTCAGAATTGCAGGCAGAAATACAAGGTTGTAAAACAGAAGCAAATTGGATGAGAATTACACAAATCTTACCCACTGCATAAAGGATCCATCCAGAACCCACGTGGAAACTGTCAGGAAAATGTTCACACTGATTGCTTCTGCATTTGGGAATGGATCCCAGAAAAAATACATCAGATTTTCTAAAACAAAATCCATCCCCTATAGATCTACCCTAAATATAAACAGAGCATAAAAAAATACATTTACACGGTATAAGAAAAAAACATTTTATTAAAATATTCAGTGATAACGAGAACATTACACATAATGTACAGAGCAGATGATGGGGGTGACTGTTCGGCTATGTCAGGAACCCTTTATGTAGACCCTGTTCTGTGCAGGGAACACAACTATAAAGACTTTGTGTAAAGTGAAACCGTGATGTTACATCATTCTCAGCTCCCCACGTGGGGTCTGCAGGGTCTCTGAGAGTCCGGTAACAGTGTGAGGACGCCGCCTGTAATTAGTCTATTATTATATGGGGACATCAATATCTGATCTTCACAGAAGATAAAGGAGAAGGAACTGAGCAGAAAACACACTCACTTTACAAGTACAGAACTTTTTTATCCACAGAAGAAAATGTCGTCAGTGGATTATCTCTCCTGTTAGCGTCACACTCAGGTTTTTAAGGCAGTTTTTCAAGCTTTTTTTTTTTTAATAAAGCCAGAAGTGGCTCCTGCAGGAAGGAGAAGTACTTAATATTTCTCACGCTACGTAATAAATTGGGTACATCTCGCGCCGGTGCACAGGAGATCAAAACTGTATGAAAGTACCTGGAGAAATCTGCCCCAAAGTTCTGACCTGAAATGGTGAGATGTTTTCATACACTTGATATCGATGAAGATGACTCGTCCGTGAACCTGCATTTTTGTGCGTAGTTTAAGCCTTACTGCTTTCTATGTGTGGTTCCTTACATTGGTGGAGGTGATGGGTTTTATTAGTTAGGTCTTTACGTATCATCTATTTATACCAGTAGACGGATACACAGGACATGATTGAGGACGGGAGCAGAAGTCACCTGATACATCGCTAACAAATGGTCATGCTGACTTCATCTCCCAAAACCCTGTGTGAAGCTCCATCATAAAGCTGATAAATTATGATCTGTGTTTCTAGGACTCATGTTACGAGGACAGTGCTGCACGCCGGGGGCTACACTTCACTATACATATATCCACCCTCCTCTCTGTACTTCATGTCTCCTCATGGAGTCCCTTCCTACAGAGACTTAGATTGGCCAGAAAATCTGTCAGATAATCTGTTGGTGTAATACAAGCCTAACAGTACACAAGATGACAGAGCAGCAGATTATTGGGATGAAAGCATTCCTTCCCAACAATCTGTTGCTCGCTAGTGGAGGAGACCAGTGCATTTACATGCAGCAATCTCCTCCAGAGTATGGGGAGGAGTGATCAACAATGCCATTGCTCTTCCCCATAATGACTCGTTTCCTGTGAACTGTCTGTGAATAACCTGATGAGATAGAAGTCATACTGCGCTCTTAGAACATTTCCCCCATTCCAAACAAGAATATGGTTCTTTGATGATTTTCAAAATATGATTTCCTTTTAAACCATTATTCTTATACCAATCATCAAAATGGCTTTATTCTGTGTGACTTCTCTGATGTAGAACAAGATTGTATTTATTTCTAAAGCATTTCCCACATTCTGAACATGAATATGGCTTCTCTCCTGTATGAATTCTCTCATGTTTAGAAAGATGTGTTTTAGTTTTAAAGCACTTCCCACATTGTGAACATGAATACGGCTTCTCTCCCGTGTGAATTCTATCATGTTTTAAAAGATCTGATTTAGTTGCAAAACATTTCCCACAATCGGAACATGAATACGGCTTCTCTCCTTTGTGAATTCCCTCATGTGTAATAAGATATGATTTTGTTGTAAAACATTTCCCACAAACTGAACATGTATACGGCTTCTCTCCTGTGTGACTTCTCTCATGTTTAACAAGATATGACTTCTTTGTAAAACATTTCCCACATTCTGAACATGAATACGGCTTCTCTCCTGTGTGAATTCTTTCGTGTAAAATAAGATTTGATTTACATGTAAAGCATTTCCCACATTCTGTACATGAATACGGCTTCTCTCCTGTGTGAGTTCTCTCGTGTTTTAAAAGCTCAGATTTATATATAAAGCATTTCCCACAATGTGAACATGAATATGGCTTCTCTCTAGTGTGAATTCTCTTATGTGTAACAAGACATGATTTCTTTGGAAAACATTTACCACAATCTGAACATGAATATGGCATCTCTCCTGAGTGAACTCTCTCATGTATAAAAAGATTTGATTTCTTTATAAAACCTTTACCACATTCTGAACATGAGTAAGGCTTCTCTCCAGTGTGAACGCTCCGATGATAATGATGTTTGGGTTTTTCTTTAAAACATTTGCCACATTTTGAACATGAATATGGCTTCTCTCCTGTGTGACTTCTTTCATGTTTAACAAGATACACTTTCTTTGTAAAACATTTCCCACACTCCGAACATGAATATGGCTTCTCTCCTGTGTGAATTCTCTTATGTTTAACAAGATTTGATGCATTTGTAAAACATTTCCCACATTCTGAACAAACATGTGGCTTCACTCCTGTGTGAATTCTGTGATGTACAACAAGTTGTGATTTGCTTCTAAAGCATTTCCCGCATTCTGAACATGGATATGGCTTCTCTCCTGTGTGAACTCGCTCATGATTAAAAAGATCTGATTTATTTACAAACAATTTCCCACATTCTGAACATGAATATGCCTTCTCTCCTGTGTGATATCTTCTGTGTAAAGAAAGACTTGAGTTATATCTAAACTGTTTCCCACATTCCCCACATTGAAACCTTTTACCCCCTTTCTGTCCGCTACTTGTGGTAACAATCTGTGATTGGTCAGGAGAAGGGTCCTCTTGATCAGGTGGATTATATGATAGATCTGTAACGAGAAGTAATGGATATGCAATCAGAGTAATGTCTCCTGATGACCTCATCATCTTCTTTATAATTTAGTGATAGCATGATGTTTTAATCAGATTCCTTATTGGGATATTTCCTTAGGACTAAAAGTGGATTTTGTGATGTGTTGTTCAAACATTCCAACAAGTCCAGGTTCACATGACCATAGTAAGGATTTATTATCTTGCATATGTCCCAGTCACACATTGTGTTTAACTGACCCGAACTTGCGGCATCAAAGAAATCTAAAATACTGTGAGCTCATACCAGTTAAAGGGGTTGTCCAAGTGTTTAATACTGATGACCTATCCTGAAGATGGTTTCATCAGTATCCTCATCCTGAGGATAGCTCATCAGTATTAAACACTCGGAAAAACCATTTAATCCAACTGTTGGGCAGAGACACGTGTATAATATGGGTGGATAATACGTCCATAATATGGTCATGTGAATTTGGCCTTAGACTGGAAACACACCTTTAATTTTAGATAAAGTTTGAATCCAGCAGGAATGTGAAGAACTCATGCTTCCTGTGCTTTGTATTTGCCACAGAATCTGTAGCAGAAATTCCAGGCTGACTCTTGGACTTCTGCTGTTTCTGCAGTTTGTACATCATGGATCGGCCTTGATTTAGTCTGAATCAACAAGGAGTATGTAATTTTTTTCTTGGTACACGGTGAAAGAAACCGTGTGTGGAAATATAAGGTGGGTTTCTCTTTGAAAACAATGGATGATGGATTCTGCGAGGATCACGGTGCGGAATATAAGATGAAATCAGGGCACAATAAGGTAATCTGAACATAATCTAACATGTTTTAGTCAAGTCTAGGATTCTGGTCCACGGCTCAACTATCAAACACACAACGACAGTCATCAATCATCCATATATCACTGATCCCAAGCAGAGTACCAAACCTACAGGCACCAATGAACTCCTGGACCAGCACCAGAAGATAGGAGGACAACTCAGACACTTAGCAAAGACCACAAAAGAAAAGTTCCCCAGATGTAAAATCATCCTGTCATCCCTACTGCCAAGAAAGGACATCACCGAACACGGCACTCGGAGCGTCTACAGATCTGGTAACTGAATTCAGCTCCAAGTCAGACATCACCCAGGACAACATAAACCAGCATCACCTCTACCACAATGAACACCTCAAATACCAAAGAGTCAGCCTTCTGGCCAAAGAACTGATAGATATAGGGGGAAATTTATCATAGACCGGCCTTTTATGTTGTACACTTCTTGTAAGGCTGAGCACAGTTCGTGTCTTCAGAATAAAAAAAAAAAAAAAAGAGAAACGAGAAAACCCCTTTAACATTGTAAAGCCAAGTATTCCCTAGTGATCAGTTATTCAGTTGTTAAATGTAAACAAAAATAAGGCTCTGTTTACACCGCCATCAAAGGGTCTGTTTACACCGCCATCAAAGGGTCTGTTTACACCGCCATCAGGGGCCCCATTTACACCGCCATCAAAGGGTCTGTTTACACCGCCATCAAAGGGTCTGTTTACACCGCCATCAGGGGCCACATTTTTACCGCCATCAGGGGCCCCATTTACACCGCCCTCTCAGGGGCCTTATTTACACCGCCATCACAGGGGCCTTATTTACACCGCCATCACAGGCTCTGTTTACACCGCCATCACAGGCTCTGTTTACACCGCCATCACAGGCTCTGTTTACACCGCCATCACAGGCTCTGTTTGGAGTGAGTGCTGGCAGTTCCTTCACATCTGATGAGAAGAAAAGTACAACATAAAGTCCTGTCAATGTAATGAACACCTTGATAGGACCCTCCTTTATAATGAATTCGCCGCTGCATCATGGCTTCCTGTCCAGAGTACAAAACAAAAAGTAATGCTTCTAACGCCCTAAGCAAAGTTTTATCTGTATGGCCGCCTATTTATATAGGACATGCCCCCAAACTACACAAATAGTGACCCCCTTCAGCAGACCCCAACATGAACATAGACCTTTCAAGATTCCCAAGCCCATGAGACATGTACACAATATTAATCTCTTCTCACAATTAAGTTCCTTTCAATAAGAGACAAACTCGTCAAAAGAAGTTTAATGTTTCATGAGATCATTGGGAACACAACTACAGAGGTGCCGGAAAATGTGGGAATCCGTTAGAATTGTCTATATTTCTGCAGAAATTTTACCTAAAACCACATCAGATTTTCACAAAAGTCCTAACAACAGATAAAGAACCAAATCAAACAGGTGAGTCCAGAATATTAGACTTGGTGCCTTCTTTCTGAGTACATCTGCCCCAGTGGAGACAAAGCTCTGCCGGTTAGGAAACATATGCAAGGCGCCGGCTGGAGAAACCAAAGTGGTGGGGTTGAGATGCTCATTACTATTCCCCTATGAGGGCATGAGGCCTATTGACTGAGCGCATGTGCAGTCAGAGAGAGGCAGGGGAAGAGGAGTGTAGAGCGTCGCTAGTAGCCAGGACACTAACTTACCTGGAGTAATGTGCACGTGTGTACATAGGGCAGAGCGCCTGTGTGATGTGGTGTGTGACTTGTCTGGTTTACAGGATGGAGGACACCAAGCATCATATAAAGGAGAGAGGCATGCTAGACTGATGAAATGGATGGGCAAATCAAATATATCAATGGACGATGTGAATCTGATCTGGTCCAAAGGGAATGTGAATTAGAGCTAATCCATACACAAGGACTCGTGCAGAAAACAAAACAAGGACAACAATCCAGACAGGAGTAGAAAAAACATTGTGAGAGCACTCACTAGTACACAGCAGGACCGGGGAGAAGTAAGTGTAGAGCTCCTGGTGCTGGCTGTACTCACCGCTCCATGGTCTTCTCCAGGTGCCAGGCTGTACAATCTTGACTGCGTACAGAGTCAAGACATAGTGCGTACACTATGAACTGGCACTGTGCGATGTCAGGTCACAGTGCAGTGAGGGGCTGAGAGAAGACCAGGGAGCGGCGAGTGCAGGACGAGACACTGAATCTGCAGAGTGGCAGAGCCATCTGGAGCTGGAAAGGTAAGTTAATTTATTTATTTTATGCCCGATTGAGGATCTGATCTGAGGTCTAATTAGGAACGAGGATCTGGTCTGTGGTCTGATCTGATGAGGATTTGGGGGTCTGATCTGAGGTATGATGAGGATTGGGGTCTGATCTGAGGTATGGTGATGATTGCGGTCTGATTTAGGGGTCTGACCTGAGATCGGATGAAAAAAAAATATTTTTTTAATTTTCTTCCTCTAAATCCTATGGCGCGAAAAATATGGTAAAATATAGAACCCGATCACATCTCCAAACTCTCGTCAGATGATATGGTTGCAAACATTGTCTGCTACCATATCATCTTAAAAACACATAATATTTCACGTTTCTGGTAAATCTCGAAGTGATCTGGTACAGATTTTTGTACTAAAACTGAAGTAAATTTTCCTGATGGATGACCTCTGAACCTGACGACCACGTCCTGTTCCTGTGGGCCCTGTTATATCACCTACATACCGCTCGGGTTCAATCCACCTGATCTGAAGAGCCTCCACACAGGATGGTAGATCCTTCTCATCCCAATATTTCTACCCTCTCACATTGTTTCAGGTTTTATGTTTATAATTCTATTTTTAAAGAGTTGAACCTTTTTTGTGCCAGGACGGGATTATAGAGTGAGAGTAATGTCCTATGTAATACCCGGCATCTGATAAGACCAAGCTGAGGAGAACACACATCACTCCCAATACCCTTCCTCCATTCATGACTCCATACCTGTGGTCACATGGACTGGAATGTCCTCCTCCACCTCACTCTTACACGGGGGATCGCCCATCATCCTCTCTTCTTCATCCTCCACTTTAATATCAGTCAGATCTTCCCCCTGATTTGTCATCTGTAACAATTCAGTACAATACAGCAGACAGGTGGGAAATCTAACAGATCCACATAAGAGACCCCCACAATCTATGACCCCCCTATATAGATGTGTATAGGGCTCAGCTCCATCTACCTGAGGGTTCTCTGGGAGCTTCTCCTCTGGACAGTCCTGGGAATACAGAGGACGGGGACATCTCTCGGGGGGATTTCTCCTCCTGGAGTCAGAATCTACAGGAGATAACACACAGACTATATTATATACACTTATTACCAGAAAACTCCGGCTCTGAGAAGGAGATGTTGGGATGAAGCTTTCTATGTGTGACCGGAACAATGAGAAATGTAAGAGATTCCAATATTAGAGGAAAAAGGAGAAATAGAAAGGAGGATCTAGGACTCTGGGTGGAGCCTCTAGCCTGGATACAAGATGAGAAACGGCCTCTGGCCTGGATACAAGATGAGATACGGCCTCTAGCCTGGATACAAGATGAGATACGGCCTCTGGCCTGGATACAAGATGAGATACGGCCTCTGGCCTGGATACAAGATGAGATACGGCCTCTGGCCTGGATACAAGATGAGATACGGCCTCTGGCCTGGATACAAGATGAGATACGGCCTCTGGCCTGGATACAAGATGAGATACGGCCTCTGGCCTGGAACAAGATGAGATACGGCCTCTGCCTGGATACAAGATGAGATACGGCCTTGGCCTGGATACAAGATGAGATACGGCCTCTGGCCTGGATACAAGATGAGATACGGCCTCTGGCCTGGATACAAGATGAGATACGGCCTCTGGCTGGATACAAGATGAGATACGGCCTCTGGCCTGGATACAAGATGAGATACGGCCTCTGGCCTGGATACAAGATGAGATACGGCCTCAAACCTGGATACAAGATAGATACGGCCTCAAACCTGGATACAAGATGAGATACAACCTGGATACAAGGATGAGATACATCCTCTGGCCTTGATACAAGATGAGATACAGCCTCTAGCCTGGACACAAGATGAGATACAGCTCTGGCCTTGATACAAGATGAGGTGCGGCCTCTAGCCTGGGTACAAAGATGAGATACAGCCTCTGGCCTGGATACAAGATGAATACGGCCTCTAGCCTGGATACAAGAGGAGATACGGCCTCTAGCCTGGATACAACAGGAGATACGGCCTCTGGCCTGGATACAAGAGGAGATAGGGCCTCTTGGCCTGGGATACAAGAGGAATACGGCCTCTGGCCTGGATACAAGAGGAGATACGGCCTCTGGCCTGGATACAAGAGGAGATACGGCCTCTGGCCTGGATACAAGAGGAGATACGGCCTCTGGCCTGGATACAAGAGGAGATACGGCCTCTGGCCTGGATACAAGATGAGATACGGCCTCTGGCCTTGATACAAGATGAGATACAGCCTCTAGCCTGGACACAAGATGAGATACAGCCTCTGGCCTTGATACAAGATGAGATACGGCCTCTAGCCTGGATACAAGGTGAGGTGCGGTTGGGCACGGAGATATAAAGGTTCCGTATCCCAAGTTGTCAGACCTGACATGAGAGGAACACATGTGGTATCAGGATGTCCTGCACGTATCACTGAGCTGTTCATGTCCTCGTACCACTATTAGGGTTCATTCAGACGGCCGTATGCTGTCCGCAAAAATACGGATCCGTTTTTTGCGGACAGTTTAGCATGTCCGCAAAAAAACTGATTGCTTTCCGTATTTTTGCGGACCCATAGACTTCAATGGGGCCATGTCCTGATTTTCACTGACAAGTATAGGACATGTTTCAGTGTTTTTGCGGAGCTGTGGAAGGGAAAAAAGGGCCCCATAGAAGTGAATGTGGCAGCATCTAATCTGCAAAAAAACGGATCCGTATGTTTGCGGATAGCATACGGCCGTCTGAATGAGCCCTTAGTTGAGACGACTGTCAAATGCAATGTCTTCCCCGATGATCAGACCAGCAGTGGGGACAATGAACCCGGATTAATCACTAAAGTACATACAGTTCCAGATTGTAGACTGACTGTCAATGGTATTATATGTAATGGGCGCAGTGACACCAAATTTCCTTCTGCTAAATATCTGGAAATGGTCCGGGTATAGATGAAGGGGGTGTAATAAAGAGGCCACCTGTATCTGGATGGTGGAGAACTAAACTGTGGGAGCTGCTCAAGCTTATTGATAGATCCTCTCTATTGGTGTTATCCTGGTCGTTATGTGTGCGCACTCCGGAAACCACTGCTCTCAACACTTCCTAACAGAGGGGTCAGAACGGCCTAGATGGGGGACAATTTGTCAAAACAACCATCCTCCTTCCTCCAATGATGGATCCCCTCTCAAAGTCTGTCGACTGGGCAAATTGTCTTTGAGAGCATTGTAGAGGCATGTACACTACCCAAAAGTAGCCTCTGCAAGCTATTTTACAAGACAGTGGAGGAAGCACTTTTATGTCCTCTTGTGGCAAGACTCAGGTTCTAATCAGACCAGACCTGTGATCATTTACATATCTGCCGAGACAGAACTGTGGGATGAGTTTTTAATCAATGAGTCTTTATGTGATAATCAGATGATATTTGAGTCTATGTGACCCTTAGACCTCTATAATCAGGAAGATCTCCTCTTACCCCGTTCCTACATTACATATCATTACACACGTGTACACACTGCACATGACCGGACTGAGGCTTTAACACGGCCTCTTCTCACCTCCTCTCTTCTTACCTGGTGATGTCAGAGGCCGGGGAGCCTCCATCATGGCCTCCTTGTACAGATCCTCATGTCCTTCTATATACTCCCACTCCTCCATGGAGAAATAGACCGCCACATCCTGACACCTTACAGGAACCTGACAACACAATGACACCGTCATCACCCAGACCCCTCCAGTGCTGTTACTGGAGAATTTCCCAGCATTCCCAGCAGTGTCACCTCTCCAGTCAGCAGCTCCATCATCTTGTGGGTGAGTTCTAGGATCTTCTGCTCATGTATCAGGGGAGGAGGCTCTGTGATGGGGTCCTGCTCCACCCTCCTGACTCGATGGATGATGGGAGTCTCCCCCGATGTCTTCTTCACTATGGTGTAATCCTGTGGATGGAGAGAGACACTTAGGGAAGGAAATTCCTTCCTGACTCCAGATCTACACTCAGAATCCCTCCCTGGATCATGGCCCCATCTCCAGTAATCTAGTCACTAGAAGCTGGAATATTAATTACCCTCCAGGCCCCTTCTGGACTCTTCTAGAGAATCCCCCATGACTCCTTCCTCTGGCAGAGAGCTCCATAGTCTCACTGCTCTTACAGTAAAGGACTCCTCTTCTATGTTGGTGGAGAAACCTTCTTTCCTCTAGACATAGTGGAGGCCTCCTTGTTAATAGTCCAGTATCATCTAGATGTCAGACTAGTGGTAGAAATCCTCCCTCCAGGCCACACTCCGGCCATCTCCTCCTCTGCTTCCTCTCCTCCTGGGTACAACGTGCCTACTTACCTTCTCATGGCTCCTACAACATGACTTATTGGTCTCCATGATACATCACTGACATACTGGTGGCTGATCTCAGGTTCTCCATCACTTGGAAGGTCTGGAGGCCGTTCTCCAGGACCTGGACTCTTCCTATACTTCCTATGATGGATTCTCCTTCCGATGTCTGACTTGTTACAGAATACAATAAAGAGGACAGAAATCTAGAAAAGTTTACCTCTCCGCTCAGCAGGGAGATGATCTCCAAGGTGAGGTCTAATATTCTTCTGCTGATCTCCTTCCTGTCCATCCTTGGTGGTCATTCAGGAGAAGAGGAGAGAACTGGAGGAGCTGGAGGCTTCTAATACTGCAGGCGCCTTTATGAGGAGAGGCTGGAAATCCTCCAGGGACAAGAGCATTAGTGAGATACAGAACTGCACTTACTGCTCCTGGAGAGACCCCGCTTCTCAGAGCCCCCAGCACCGGGGATAAAGGGGGATTCTGGAGAAATGGCTGATACCAGAGAGAAGAAGAAGCTCCGACCAGGACCTGCTCTGTATCTGCTGCACTGCAAGAGCTGAAGGACCTGTGATGATGTCGCCGTCATGTGCTCAGGAGGGGCGGAGCTCAGCAGTGGGGAGACGTGGTGATGAAAGACCTGTGATGATGTCACTGTCATGTGTTATGAGGGGGCAAACCTTTTAGTGATTGGAGATCCAGTTCCGTTAGTTGATTACTTCTCCGGCTGTGCAGTGATTAGGGATCTGCTCTATTACTCAGTATTTCCAGCTCTTTGGACAAATCATAGTTTTATCACAAGGATCAGATGTTATTGTCCATCAGACAGATGATATTTGGTGCAGTGAATAGATCTCCAGTGTGACCTACTGCCTGCCCTGCAGTGCCCGGTCCTGGGGAGGCTGATAGGGACCGGATCCTGTGACTGGAGGAACTAGAGAGGAAGAGTAGTCCTAGAACCCATCCTGACAGAAGACACAGAAGCGCCCCCTATAGTCAGAGGCGCCGACCCATGGAGGATGTATGAGCTGAGCAGCAGAGCAGCATCGGTAGTGGGGGAGGGGGTCTCTGGATTATCACACAAACAGTGGAGTAACGGGCTAGACATGCTGGGAGTTGTAGTCCTCTCCTCTTCTACCTCCTCCTGTAATGTCCTCTGATATCACATAATAACAGGCTGGACATGCTGGGAGTTGTAGTACTCTCCTCTTCTACCTCCTCCTGTAATGTCCTCTGATATCACATAATAACAGGCTGGACATGATGGGAGTTGTAGTCCTCTCCTCTTCTACCTCCTCCTGTAATGTCCTCTGATATCACATAATAACAGGCTGGACATGCTGGGAGTTGTAGTCCTCTCCTCTTCTACCTCCTCCTGTAATGTCCTCTGATATCACATAACATGCTGGACATGCTGGGAGTTGTAGTCCTCTCCTCTTCTACCTCCTCCTGTAATGTCCTCTGATATCACATAATAACATGCTGGACATGCCGGGAGTTGTAGTCCTCTCCTCTTCTACTCCTCCTGTAATGTCCTCTGAGATCACATAAAACAGGCTGGACATGCTGGGAGTTGTAGTCCTCCTCCTGTAATGTTTTCTGATATCACATAATAACAGGCTGGACATGCTGGGAGTTGTAGTCCTCTCCTCTTCTACCTCCTCCTGTAATGTCCTCTGATATCACATATAACGGGCTTGACATAATGGGAGTTGTAGTACTCTCCTCTTCTACCTCCTCCTGTAATGTTCTCTGATATCACATAATAACCGGCTGGGCATGCTGGGAGTTGTAGTCCTCTTCTACCTCCTCCTGTAATGTCTTCTGATATCACATAATAACAGGCTGGACATGCTGGGAGTTGTAGTCCTCTCCTCTTCTACCTCCTCCTGTAATGTCCTCTGATATCACATAATAACAGGCTGGAGATGATGGGAGTATATTTTCATTAATTGTCTATGGGTATATATAGGACATAAGGTTGTACGCAGCATTACCTCTGAGGAAGCCGGACTTTACCGGTGATATGCGTGGGGCACTTTTCTGTCTTCCACAGACATACTCTATTAGTCCGGGGTTCCCAACATGGCACTTTATGTATGACCAGGTATCATTCTATGTTTCTTTGATGCTATATTATCATTGACCGATTGATCTTTGGTTGTGTATTGTTTTACATTTTATGGGTACTTTGTCTTATCCCGGACTATACACGCTGGGTCCTTATTTATGGACTTTGGTGGCCTGTGTACTTGTGTCTGGTCTCATTTTTACCAGCACGTGGTCTATTGTATACAATTTTTAGATGTTTGTATAATTGTGTTGTCCAATAAAATTACTTTATTGCTTTTACTATTGTTGGATGTGCATTTTATTGTGGTTTTCTAGGGCCATGCGGCCTTTTTTTTGTTTTGTCCACATAACCACAGATACATGGACCAGTAAGTATGGGCAGGGACGTTATATCTACCTAACTGCCCACTGGGTAGACGCAGTGGTGGTTGGGCTTGAGGCGGTCAGGTGTCCTTACAGTGGCCGGATTGGAGGTGGTCCCAATGCTATACTGGGTCCCCTGGACACTGTCGATGTGTCACCACGTGTTGCTGCTCTCCGGAGGGGATGGTAAAGTGTGGTGCACCCCAATGGGAAATAAGTCCAGAGAGTCAGGGTCTGCAGTAAACCAGGGGGCTTCTTTACTGGAGGAATTCAGGTTCAAAACAGTACAGACAAGAGAAAGGGCTGGCTTCTTCAGTCTCCTCCCTGAGACGAGGCATAGGGCCAGCTTCTCCAGTCTCCTCCCTGAGACGAGGCATAGGGCAGGCTTCTCCAGTCTCCTCCCTGAGACGAAGCATAGGGCTGGCTTCTCCAGTCTCCTCCCTGAGACAAGGCATAGGGCTGGCTTCTCCTGTCTCCTCCCTGAAACGAGGCATAGGGCTGGCTTCTCCAGTTTCCTCCCTGAGACAAGGCATAGGGCTGACTTCTCCAGTCTCATCCCTGGCAGAAGGGTTTGATGATGAGGAAAGGTCTGAGCTAGCTGTCCCTCTCTCTCAGAAAGCTGGTACCCTGGCCAAAGGTTGGAGGCCCAAGGTCTGTGGCAGAGTATCCCCGTTTCAGCGTCCTCTTCTGGTCACTCAGTAGTCTGGCAGTCTCCTCTTCCAAGCACTGGCCCGTAACTGCAGAACACTAGAGGCTCTGACTGCTCTCCTTATATACAGTTGTAGCTAGACTGGAACCTTCTAGTGGGAGGGGTGGAGTGGAGAAGCTCAGCACAAACAGATACAATGTTACACTTTTCGTCTGTCATAGAGTTACATTACAGCTTCAATGATATTCAATGGCAATGACACTGCAGTTTTTCCAGACATAACAACTAAGCTAAAACCAGATATCTAAAAGGTCAGTCCATCTAGTTTTTGTGGTGAAGAAGTCTGGCTTTTTCCCTCCAAAACATGCTCTTCTTTAACCCATAGAAGACCTCTACTGTACATGTACAGCGATAGGAGCTATGACTTAAGGACCAGCGCCATACTGCAAAGGCTCGCTGATCGGGCGGGTGCAGGAGCTGTGCCTGCCTGATCAGCACCACGGACACAGCAGTCGCTGACACCGGGGCCCCTGCTGTATATACCGGCATCGATGAAAACACAAATGCTGGCGTATTAACCCCTTGTATGGTCAGCCTCCTCATTCCAGTTAAGAAATTTCCTCTTTGTTCCTCCAAGCTAGGACCCATTGAAGAGTACAGGGGCGCTGCTATCTCAGCTAATCCTTGATCAATCTCCTGTAATACCCAACCAGTCCCAGGAAGGCCCACAGCTCACCGACATTGCTGGGTATGGACCTGAATCTTGGAGTGCATGGGCTGGACTCCTCCTGCTGGACTCAATGCTCTCCTGGAACAAGTGACACTTACTGGGTTTCAACTTCAGCCCATGTTTCTCTAGGTGAGTGAGGTCCTATCACTCTAGATGCTCTGCAAAGCTGGACCAAAAGATGATGTTATAATCTAGGTAGAGAAGAGAAGAATTTTGCATGACCATGTGACCATGGGCCGCTAAGGAGTCTTCAATCCAAAGTAGTGGTTAGGCATCACAGACTGTACATTCTTTCAGACGCCTGTAGTCAACACAGAAATGCAGGGTCTCCTCCTTTATAAGTATAATTGGTGAGGCCCAGGGGCTCTAGCTAGGCTGGATGATAAAACTTTCTGGTATCTGCTTCAACAAGGTCTTGACCTCCTGGTAGAGAACTGGGCATTTGTCAGTATCACTCCCGCACTGGCTAAGCATCTTCAGTCGGAATTTCATGTTTGAGCGTCTGGGTCATTGTAAAGTCAGCTTCATTATGGGAGAAGGCATTCAGGAGCGACCACAGGAGCCTAGCCTACTGCTCCCTCTCTTCAGTCATCTTGGCATCTTCCAAATGTACCTCATTCATGAGCTGTTCTCCAGTTCTGACTGATTTAATCCTCACTTGACACACTGTGAGGGTGGTGGGACCATATCAGTCGACTTGATACACCAGCTAGGTTCCTGTAAGGCTTGCACCTCTTGGAAGGGAAGCTCATCTGTCACCAGTTCTCTGGGTGCTAGGATCACACTGTGGTTATTAACATTCATGAATCTCATCAGTACATCATTATCCTGGACTGTGCACAAGGTTCGTTCCACAGCTATCCCTTCTTTCTGTATCATGGGCTCTACCATCACTGTAGCTCCTTGAAATCTGTGGCTGGTGCCCACTGGCAAGAGTAGCAAAACTTCATGACCAGCTTGCACTTTCAATGGAGTTGAAGAGGGTACCCTCACACATCCCACTTTACCTACCAGGCCAGACATGGTTGCTTGCATTTGACACTTTTTGAGCGATCTCTGCAGGGCCGGCTATGGTGGTTTCAAATTAGGTACATTCTTCCAATACTGAGGGCCCAGCTCTCGAGCCATCAGCCGTCTAATTCTCGCATTACATTCATCCTTGGTATCACAGGGAGTTCTGGCTCCATTGCACTTGTACCACCACCACTCCATTCTTTTCCATCATCTGGACCCAAAGCTCAATGGCAGCTCGCATGACTCCAACCATTGGAATGGGAGGACTATTGGCAGCTTTCAGATTCACCCAGTCTACACTTCCCTGATGGAGGGCGAAGAGAAAGTGGGTCTCGAAGACTTTCTTGGCCATTGTCATTACTTGTCACCCAGGGTCTACTAGACAGTACAGTTCTACTCCATTAAACTTGGCTATAACAACTGGGCTCTCTTCCACTAAGTCCATAGCTTCCAGCAGGAAGCACCAGTCTGTACTTCCTCCTTCGATTTGCCCCTCAATCACAAGTGGAACTACTGCAGTTTAAATATCTCTGGTTGTTGATAATGCCACGGTTGGGGCAGTTCCTGGCTACATGCCCCTCTAGGTTACATGTCCAGCATCTTCTTGCAGGTTGGGCCCCTCTGTAGAACTGCCTGGGTGCAGCATGGGCTTGTCCTCTATCTTGAGACTGAAACGCCACTCTCTCCTTTCTCACAGTCAGTGCCTCCTTAATTCTCTAATCACCTCTTACAACAATGAGAACCTGGCCTCCACACGCTTCTCTTCGACTGGTGTCACTTCTATTTGCAGGGCTATTAGGACTGTTGCACCCTGTTCCTCCTTTTCCAGGGTAATAGCATCCTTAAGAACCTGGTGTAAAGTTTAGTGGGGCTCCAGCTTGAGTTTGTCCTGTGTGGTCTTCCGTAATGGCTGACTCCTTAGGCCTAGAAGAAACTGATCTCTCAGGACCACTTCCGTGTTAGTGAAGGACGTGACTTCCTGTCCTTCTTTTCTTTGTAGTATTACCATAAGCTGTTGCATACTGGAGCAATGTTTAATCCTCCCCCGGTATCTGGTGAAGAATTTCTTTCTCAGAAAAGCTTCAGATGTCGTATCCCCGTACACTTCTTCCAGGAAGCATAATATCTGCTGGAACGTCAGTCTCAGCCTCGCCGGCCGCAGCAGTTCTGTCTTTCTGGCTTCCCCTTGTAATGTGCTCAAGGCTAGCTCTGCTTTCAGATGTGAGGTAACATTACACAGACGTGCTGCTCCCACCAGCCTCTCTTTCCAGTCTGCTAGTAACACATTAGATCTGTTACACTTGGGTAGGTGGCTCAGTTACGCCCCGACTAGAATCATGGACTGTGTCCCGCTCATGAAGGATGTTGAAACTTCTGTCGCCATGTCCATATCCATCCTTCTGACTACTGCTTCTTCTGACAACTGAAGACCACTGGAATGGCTTTACTAAAGATGATTTTGCAGGACAGCGACAAACTCTTCTACTTGTAAAACAAGTACATTTATATTCAATATGGACACTGTGTCTTTAAGAAACTGAGTTAGTAGCGGGGAGGGTGTAACTACAGTGTCTATGGAATTGGTTTATAACTTTATCCAGTCTCTCAGGGGGCGCACTTACTGTTCCTGCCAGCGGGCGAAGACCCTCCTGGTATCTGGATCTCTATCTCTCCAAGGAAGAACCTTTCTCTTTGCTGCAGTGGAGAACCTTGCCGGGCTCTTCTGAGGCCTTGCTGGTCTGACACCTGTGCTCCACACTCTGCTCCCTTTCACTGGTCCGTGTTGCACTCTTCCTTCAGTGTCGCACAATGTTCTTCCCGCCGCAGCCTCTCTGTACCTGTCGGGGCCCCATCACACCACCCCTGAGCTCTGGTAATGGAGCCTGCTGTGCCTGAACTCCTCCTCCTGTGCAGCAGGCTTTGTCTTCCCCTGTTATCGCTCCCTCTCCTGGACTGGAATGATGATAGTAGGTCCCTAGGTCCCAGCACTGGCCCAGCTCCTCTTGACACTACAGGTGCCCGCCGATCACTTCCTCAGGCCGTGTGGCTGGGGGGTTAGGTTCTGGGATCAGAAAATACGACTGAAACAATATACTCCACATCATCTACACAAAAAAAAAAAATACAACTCCCAACATTTAAAGGGTTTCTGTCACCAGTTTTTTTGGTATGAATCAGGCTGACATTAGAGATGCGCTAATGTCACCTGATTCCAAATATATATATCTGTTTTATTTACTGATGCCCCCATTTTTATATAAAATGAACTTTTATTTTATGCTAATAAGGCCTCTAGGTGCAAGGGGCGTTACCCCTACTCCTAGAGGCTCTGTTGATTGACAGGACCAGGCAGAGAAGAAACACTCCATTCACCATAGCTTGCAAGGACCTTCAATGATGTCATGACCATGTGATCAGTCACATGGTTTAGGAGGAGACAGGCTGTTTGTGTGATCATATGGTCATGACATCATTGAAGGTCCTTGCAAGCTATGGTGAATGGAGTGTTTCTTCTCTGCCTGGGCCTGTCAATCAACAGAGCCTCTAGGAGCAGGGGTAATGCCCCTTGCACCTAGAGGCCTTATTAGCATAAAATAAAAGTTCATTTTATATAAAAATGGGGGCACCAGTAAATAAAACAGATATATATTTGGAATCAGGTGACATTAGCACATCTCTGTCAGCCTGATTCATACCGAAAAAACTGGTGACAGAAACCCTTTAAAGGCTTTTACTATGTGATATCAGAGGACATTATAGTCAGAGGTAGAAGAGGAGAGGACTACAACTCCCAGCATGTTCAGCCTGTTATGTGATATCAGAAGACATTGCAGGAGGAGTGAGAAGAGGAGAGGACTACAACTCCCAGTATGCCCAGCCTGTTATTATGTGATATCAGAGGACATTACAGGAGGAGGTAGAAGAGGAGAGGACTACAACTCCCAGCATTTCCTAGCTGTCATAGTGAATCGTTCCTTTCTCAATGTTTTTTATTACAATGCTCTGCCTCACCTGTGCTGATCACATGACAGTGACATCATCACAGGTCTTTCACAACCACGTCTCTCCACTGCTAAGCTCCGTCCCTCCTGATCACATGACAGTCGCATCATCCCAGGTCCTTCAGCTCTTGCAGTGCAGCAGATACAGTTCAGGTCCTGGTTGGTAGTCACTGCTGTGGTGTCTGGAGCCTCTTCTTCTCTCTGGTATCAGCCATTTCTCCAGAATCCCCCTTTATCCCCGGTGCTGGGGGCTCTGAGAAGCGGGGTCTCTCCCGGAGCAGTAAGTGCGGTTCTGGATCTCACTAATGCTCTTGTCCCTGGAGGATTTCCAGCCTCTCCTCTCCTCATAAAGGTGCCTGCAGTACTAGAAGCCTCCAGCTCCTCCAGTTCTCTCCTCTTCTCCTGAATGACCACCAAGGATGGACAGGAAGGAGATCAGCAGAAGAATATTAGACTTCACCTTGGAGATCATCTCCCTGCTGAGCGGAGAGGTAAACTTTTATAGATTTCCCTCCTCTTTCTTGTATTCTGTAACAAGTCAGACATCGGGAAGGAGAATCCATCATAGGAAGTGATAGGAAGAGTCCAGGGTCCTGGAGAACGGCCTCCAGACCTTCCAAGTGATGGAGAACCTGAAGATCAGCCACCAGTATGGTCAGTGATGTATCATGGAGACCAATAGTCATGTTGTAGGAGCCATGAGAAAGTAAGTAGGCACGTTGTACCCAGGAGGAGAGGAAGCAGAGGAGGAGATGGCCGGAGTGTGGCCTGGAGGGAGGATTTCTACTACTAGTCTGACATCTAGATGATACTGGACTATAACAAGAAGGCCTCCACTACGTCTAGAGGAAAGAAGGTTTCTCCACCAACATAGAAGAGGAGTCTTTACTGTAAGAGCAGTGAGACTATGGAGCTCTCTGCCAGAGGAAGGAGTCATGGGGAATTCTCTAGAAGAGTCCAGAAGGGGCCTGGAGGTCTGGAGGGTAAAGTGTGAAGATATAGTTTCTGACCATTCGGAATCCATTTTGTTTCTGGCCTGGGAAACTTCGGGTTGTTTTGGGAATCCAGAGTTATACTTCATCTGCTTATAGTTGTTAGAGCGTTCTTTTTTTAATTTGTTCCGGATCCGGAAATTGGCCATTCTTGGGTCCGGAATAATGGAGAAGGAACAGGCTGCGCATGTGTTGGCTCCACTCCAGTAGGGAGTGAAGTTCTTTATTTACATTTCTATAAAAACTGTAACCCTTCGAGGGGGAAGTCAGAAGCTCATCCTACGGGGGGACACCTCGTGTAGGAACCTAATTGGTGTTTTCCCGATAGAGCCTCTGACTGCTTTCATTGAAAGGGCTTCCCAGCTGATGTGTTGCTGTCAGATGAAGTTTACTCAATCGGTGATGTAAGTTTTTTATCCTTTGTATATACTTAACTTGCAAAAGAAGGACATACATTTGCCTGATTATTATTGTTATTATTGCATTAATAAACTTACTTATATAGCTTACCCTTAAATTGGTGTGTGTAGTCTCTCTTTAAAGAGTATCCGAACCTGAAGTCTTGCTCTTAGCAGCAAAACAGAGGGTAATAATATTCCAGCTTCTAGTGACTAGATTACTGGAGATGGGGCCATGATCCAGGGAGGGATTCTGAGTGTAGATCTGGAGTCAGAAGAGAATTTCTTTCCCTAAGTGTCTCTCTCCATTCACAGGATTACACCATAGTGAAGAAGACATTGGGGGTGACTCCCGTCATCCATGAGTCAGGAGGGTGGAGCAGGACCCCCATCACAGAGCCTCCTCCCCTGATACATGAGCAGAAGATCCTAGAACTCACCCACAAGATGATGGAGCTGCTGACTGGAGAGGTGACACTGCTGGGAATGCTGGGAAATTCTCCAGTAACAGCACTGGAGGGGTCTGGGTGATGACAGTGTCATTGTGTTGTCAGGTTCCTGTAAGGTGTCAGGATGTGGCGGTCTATTTCTCCATGGAGGAGTGGGAGTATATAGAAGGACACAAGGATCTGTACAAGGAGGCCATGATGGAGGCTCCCCGGCCTCTGACATCACCAGGTAAGAATAGAGGAGGTGAGAAGAGGCCGTGTTAAAGCCTCAGTCCGGTCATGTGCAGTGTGTACACGTGTGTAATGACATGTAATGTAGGAACGGGGTAAGAGGAGATCTTCCTGATTATAGAGGTCTAAGGGTCACATAGACTCAAATATCATCTGATCATCACATAAAGACTCATTGACTAAAAACTCGTCCCACAGTTCTGTCTCGGCAGATATGTAAATGATCACAGGTCTGGTCTGGTTAGAACCTGAGTCTTGCCACAAGAGGACATAGAAGTGCTTCCCCCACTGTCCTGTAAAAAAAGCTTGCAGAGGCTACTTTTGGGTAGTGTACATGACTCTACAATGTTCAAAAAGATAATTTGCCCAGTCGACAGACTTTGAGAGGGGGTCCATCATTGGAGGAAGGAGGATGGTTGTTTTGACAAATTGTCTGCCATCTAGGCCGTTTTGAGAGCAGTGGTTTCCGGAGAGAGCACACACACATAGTGACCAGGCTCTGGTCGGCCCAGACAGACAACTATAGAGAGACATCCTGACACCACATGTGTTCCCCTCATGGCAGGTCTGACAACTGGCATTTTCAGCAGGATAATTCTTGGCAAACGGAACCTACATACCTCCGTGTACAACCATATCTCATCTTGTATCCAGGCTAGAGGCCGTATTTCATCTTGTATCCAGGCTAGAGGCCGTATCTCATCTTGTATCCAGGCCAGAGGCCGTATCCCATCTTGTATCCAGGCTAGAGGCCGTATTTAATCTTGTGTCCAGGTTTGAGGCTGTATCTCATCTTGTATCCAGGCTAGAGGCTGTATCTCATCTTGTATCCAGGCTAGATGCCGTATCTCATCTTGTATCCAGGCCAGAGGCCGTATCTCATCTTGTATCCAGGCTAGAGGCCATATCTCATTTTGTATCCAGGCCAGAGGCTGTATCTCATCTTGTATCCAGGCCAGAGGCCGTATCTCATCTTGTATCCAGGCTTGAGGCTGTATCTAATCTTGTATCCAGGCTAGAGGCCGTATCTAATCTTGTATCCAGGCTAGAGGCCGTATCTCATCTTGTATCCAGGCTAGAGGCCGTATCTCATCTTGTATCCAGGCTAGAGGCCGTATCTCATCTTGTATCCAGGCTAGAGGCCGTATCTCATCTTGTATCCAGGCTAGAGGCCGTATCTCATCTTGTATCCAGGCTAGAGGCCGTATCTCATCTTGTATCCAGGCTAGAGGCCGTATCTCATCTTGTGTCCAGGCTAGAGGCCGTATCTCATCTTGTGTCCAGGCTAGAGGCCGTATCTCATCTTGTATCCAGGCTAGAGGCCGTATCTCATCTTGTGTCCAGGCTAGAGGCTCCGCCCAGGGTCCTAGATCCTCCTTTCTATTTCTCCTTTTTCCTCTAATATTGGAATCACTTACATTTCTCATCGTTCCAGTCACACATAGAAAGCTTCATCCCAACATCTCCTTCTCAGAGCTGGATTTTTCTGGTAATAAGTGTATATAATATAGTCTGTGTGTTATCTCCTGTAGATACTGACTCCAGGAGGAGAAATCCCCCCGAGAGATGTCCCCGTCCTCTGTATTCCCAGGACTGTCCAGAGGAGAAGCTCCCAGAGAACCATCAGGTAGATGGAGCTGAGCCCTATACACATCTATATAGGGGGGGTCATAGATTGTGGGGGTCTCTTATGTGGATCTGTTAGATTTCCCACCTGTCTGCTGTATTGTACTGAATTGTTACAGATGACAAATCAGGGGGAAGATCTGACTGATATTAAAGTGGAGGATGAAGAAGAGCGGATGATGGGCGATCCCCCGTGTAAGAGTGAGGTGGAGGAGGACATTCCAGTCCATGTGACCACAGGTATGGAATCATGAATGGAGGAAGGGAATTGGAGTGATGTGTGTTCTCCTCAGCTTCGTCTTACAGATGCCGGGTATTACATAGGACATTACTCTCACTCTATAATCCCGTCCTGGAACAAAAAAGGTTCAACTGTTTAAAAATAAAATTATAAACCTAAAACCTGAGCTTATTACATAGATCATGGGACCAAGACGGACGTTCTCCTGGCCTTCCTTTGTGGTTAGGGTGCAAGGAAGTTGAAATACAGAGAACTCCCAGTAGGGTGACACATAACGGTGCCAGGTTTGGTCTTCGCTTGTAGCTGGAACCAAGCCAGATCCGTTGCTGCCAGAACCATCTCTCTATGATATTCCGGTGAGGAGCAATGATCCATAATGGGTGTTTGGATTCTGAGCTGCCTAACTGGAGCAAACAGGAGTGATAGCCTCCCAGGGGAGGGAGGGGAGTGACCGACTACAGGTGAAAAGGCCCATGCAGGACAGAGTCCAGTGTCTTTCTCTAAAGGGGGTCCCATTGTATAATGTGTTTGGATGGACCGTGGACAACCGGCTGATGTCACTGCTCCTGTGTGGCTATAGCATTCATCATCATAACCCAAAGGACTACTCATCTACCCGGTAACTGGCTGACTTTTGATCTGTTTATCGTCTGACCATTGTATATCTTCTGTGTGTATATACTGTTGTGTCTAGCATGCCTATAAGGCAATTAAATATATAATTTAATCTTGAGCGGTTCTTGTATCTCGATCCACAAATCCTCACGTCCGTGTTTCAGCATAGTTATAAGCTACACGGGCTGGTTTCTGACCTGATAAAATCCTGTTAGTGGACCAGGCTTATATCTAATGAGGAGCTGGTGGCAGTCTACCGGGCTGGCAGGCTGACTGTTTGGTAGTTGAGGTGTTCATTGTGGTAGAGGTGATGCTGGTTTATGTTGTGCCGGGTGATGTCTGACTTGGAGCTGAATTCAGTTACCAGATCTGTAGATGCTCTGAGTGCCGTGTTCGGTGATATCCTTTCTTGGCTGTAGGGATGACAGGATGATTTTACATCTGGGGAACTTTTGTTTTGTGGTCTTTGCTAAGTGTCTGAGTTGTCCTGCTATCTCCTGGTCCTGGAGTTCATTGGTGCCTGTAGGTTTGGTACTCTTCTTGGGATCGGTGATATATGGATGACTGATGACTGTTGTTGCTAGTTTGATAGTTGAGCTGTGGACCAGAATCCTAGACTTGACTGAAACATGTTAGATTCTGTTCAGATTACCTTATTGTGCCCGGATTTCAGCTTATATTCCGCACCGTGATCGACTCAAAATCCATCATCCATAGTTTTCAAAGAGAAACCCACCTTATATTTCCGCACCCGTTTTTTTTTCACCGTGTAGCAAGAAAAAAATTACATACTCCTTGTTGATTCAGACTAAATCAAGGCCGATCCATGATGTACAAACTGCAGAAACAGCAGAAGTCCAAGAGTCAGCCTGGAATTTCTGCTACAGATTCTGTGGCAAATACAAAGCATCGGAAGCATGAGTTCTTCACATTCCTGCTGGATTCAAACTTTATCTAAAATTACAGGTGTGTTTCCAGTCTAAGGCCAAATTCACATGACCATATTATGGACGTATTATCCACCCATATTATACACGTGTCTCTGCCCAACAGTTGGATTAAATGGTTTTACTGAGTGTTTAATACTAATGAGCTATCCTCAGGATGAGGATACTGATGAAACCATCTTCAGGATAGGTCATCAGTATTAAACACTTGGACAACCCCTTTAACTGATAAGAGCTCACAGTATTTTAGATCCCTTTGATGCTGTGAGTTCAGGTCAGTTAAACACAATGTGTGACTGGGACATATGCAAGATAATAAATCCTTACTATGGTCATGTGAACCTGGACTTGTTGGAATGTTTGAACAACACATCACAAAATCCACTTTTAGTCCTAAGGAAATATCCCAATAAGGAATCTGAGGGAAACATCATGCTATCACTAAATTATAAAGAAGATGATCAGGTCATTGGGTGACATTACTCTGATTGCATATCCATTACTTCTCGTTACAGATCTATCATATAATCCACCTGATCAAGAGGAACCTTCACCTGACCAATCACAGATTGTTACCACAAGTAGCGGACAGAAAGGGGTTAAAAAGTTTCAATGTGGGGAATGTGGGAAACAGTTTAGAAAGAGTCAGATCAAGTCTTTCTGTACACAGGAGACATCACACAGGAGAGAAGGCATATTCATATTCAGAATGTGGGAAATTGTTTGTAAAAAAATCAGATCTTTTCCATCATAAACAAGTTCACACGGGAGAAAAGCCCTTTTCATGTTCAGAATGCGGGAAATGCTTTACAAATAAAGCACATGTTGTTAGACATGAAAGAATTCACACAGGAGAGAAGCCATATTCATGTACAGAATGTGGAAAATGCTTTCAAAGTAAATCAGATCTTGTTATACATGAAAGAATTCACACAGGAGAGAAGCCGTATTCATGTACAGAATGTGGGAAATGCTTTACAAATAAATCAGATCTTTTAAAACATAAAATAATTCACACTGAAGAGAAGCCATATTCTTGTTCAGAATGTGGGAAGTGTTTTAAAACTAAACGATATCTTGTTAAACATGAGAGAATTCACACAGGAGAGAAGCCGTATTCATGTTCACAATGTGTGAAATTGTTTCTAAATAAAGCGGATCTTTTCAATCATGAGCGAGTTCACACAGGAGAGAAGCCATATCCATGTTCAGAATGTGGGAAAAGCTTTAGAAGCAAATCACAACTTGTTAAACATCACAGAATTCACACAGGAGTGAAGCCGTATTTTTGTTCAGAATGTGGGAAATCTTTTACACATGCGTCACAGCTTGTGACACATAAGAGAATTCACACAGGAGAGAAGCCATATCCATGTTCAGAATGTGGGAAATGTTTTACAGATCAAGCACATCGTGTTAAACATGAGAGAATTCACACAGGAGAGAAGCCATATCCATGTTCAGAATGTGGGAAATGTTTTACAGATCAGGCACGTCGTGTTAAACATGAAAGAATTCACAAAGGAGAGAAGCCATATTCATGTTCAGAATGTGGGAAATGCTATAGAAATAAATACTCTTTTGTTTTACATCAGAGAAATCACACAGGGTAAAGCCATTTTGATGATTTGTAAAAGAATAAAAGGAAATCAGATTTTGAAAGTATCACAGAATCATATTCTTGTTTGGAACGGGGGAAATGCTATCTTATCAGGTTATTCACAGACAGTTCACAGGTCTGTTTACTGTCAGAGCAGTGGAGATGAGTTGTCCCCATGAACCTTGCGTCTTCTTACTGTATTCATACCTCCACCCACACTGCAGGACAATCCAGAGGACACAGTGTAAGGGGAAGGACATTCCATGGAGACTTTTATATAACATATGTGGACGTATCGATATTTGATGATGATTGGTTCATTATATAAAGATAACGGTGATGGAACAGAAGTGAACAATAAACTGAATTTACAGTAATTCTAACCTCTGAGCATGGTGGCTTCAGGGCCCTTTACACGGGTGAGAATGTAAAACATAATAGCTAATGACCGTTCATATGAATGCTAGTTAGCGATTATCTGGCGGTGTAGATGTACTGCCGATTACCCAATGAACAAGTGAAACAGTCATTCATTGGGTAAGCCGATCATTTGTGTGTACACAAAAATTGTTTTTTGCTGGCAGCAGATCGTGCTGTGTAAACAGGAAATGCTTCCGGGAAACAACGAGTCATTATGGGGAAGAACGATGGCATTAGATCACTGAATGTAAATGCACTGGTCTCCTCCACCAGCAAGCAGCAGATTGTCGGAAAGAAACGCTTCTGCTGCTTTGTCGTCCTGTGTAAGGGACCTTTACTGATCAGCACTGTTAGGCCTGTATTCCACCAACAGATTTTTTGACCAATCATTGGTTAGATGCCCATTTACACACACAGATCTTTTGTTATACACACTGTGACAGAGTGTCTGGAGAAGAGGTGGATAGGATATATATTTGTCCAAGGTCCCTCACTTCATGGTTTTATTAAGCAACCAGGATATGTGAATGGCAGGGATCTGCTGTTGTCTGTTAGGGTTTGTTAAAAACCCGCTTTCAGGGTTGGTTTGCTGGAGTGGGGAGAGAAGGGTGGGCCCGTGTTCTGGGCTGTCCGTATTAATTAGTATTCAGATGTGCTGGCCTTATTTAAGTCAGGAGCCCAGACACACCTTGCTCTGAGCCTGGGAACAGGTCATCTGCTTGGAGCCTATGAGAGAAGCTCAAGAGGTACGGACTGATTTTGTGTTTGGTGCCTGGTATTAGGCCGTCACTTGGTCAGTGAGGGGATCTTTCTGTATAATTAGAGCCGGACAGGCAGAGGATTGTGTTTGGTGCCTGGTATTAGGCTGGCACTGGGTTAGTGAGGGGATCTTCCTGTATAGTTAGAGCCGGACAGGCAGAGGATTGTGTATGGTGCCTGGTATTAGGTCATCACTGGGTCAGTGAGGGGATCTTCCTGTATAGTTAGAGCCGGACAGGCAGAGGATTGTGTTTGGTGCCTGGTATTAGGCTGGCACTGGGTCAGTGAGGGGATCTTCCTGTATAGTTAGAGCCGGACAGGCAGAGGATTGTGTATGGTGCCTGGTATTAGGTCATCACTGGGTCAGTGAGGGGATCTTCCTGTATAGTTAGAGCCGGATGGGCAGAGGATTGTGTTTGGTGCCTGGTATTAGGCCAGCACTGGGTCAGTGAGGGGATCTTCCTGTATAGTTAGAGCCGGACAGGCAGAGGATTGTGTATGGTGCCTGGTATTAGGTCATCACTGGGTCAGTGAGGGGATCTTCCTGTATAGTTAGAGCCGGACAGGCAGAGGATTGTGTATGGTGCCTGGTATTAGGCTGTCACTGGGTCAGTGAGGGGATGTTCCTCTATAGTTAGAGCCGGATGGGCAGAGGATTGTGTATGGTGCCCGGTATTAGGCCAGCACTGGGTCAGTGAGGGGATCTTCCTGTATAGTTAGAGCCGGATGGGCAGAGGATTGTGTATGGTGCCCGGTATTAGGCCAGCACTGGGTCAGTGAGGGGATCTTCCTGTATAGTTAGAGCCGGACAGGCAGAGGATTGTGTATGGTGCCTGGTATTAGGTCATCACTGGGTCAGTGAGGGGATCTTCCTGTATAGTTAGAGCCGGACAGGCAGAGGATTGTGTATGGTGCCTGGTATTAGGCTGTCACTGGGTCAGTGAGGGGATGTTCCTCTATAGTTAGAGCCGGATGGGCAGAGGATTGTGTATGGTGCCCGGTATTAGGCCAGCACTGGGTCAGTGAGGGGATCTTCCTGTATAGTTAGAGCCGGATGGGCAGAGGATTGTGTATGGTGCCCGGTATTAGGCCAGCACTGGGTCAGTGAGGGGATCTTCCTGTATAGTTAGAGCCGGACAGGCAGAGGATTGTGTATGGTGCCTGGTATTAGGCCGGCAATGGGTCAGTGAGGGGATCTTCCTGTATAGTTAGAGCCGGACAGGCAGAGGATTGTGTTTGGTGCCTGGTATTAGGCTGGCACTGGGTCAGTGAGGAGATCTTCCTGTATAGTTAGAGCCGGACAGGCAGAGGATTGTGTATGGTGCCTGGTATTAGGTCATCACTGGGTCAGTGAGGGGATCTTCCTGTATAGTTAGAGCCGGATGGGCAGAGGATTGTGTATGGTGCCCGGTATTAGGCCAGCACTGGGTCAGTGAGGGGATCTTCCTGTATAGTTAGAGCCGGATGGGCAGAGGATTGTGTATGGTGCCCGGTATTAGGCCAGCACTGGGTCAGTGAGGGGATCTTCCTGTATAGTTAGAGCCGGACAGGCACAGGATTGTGTATGGTGCCTGGTATTAGGCCGGCACTGGGTCAGTGAGGGGATCTTCTTATATAGTTAGAGCTGGACAGGCAGAGGATTTTGTTTGGTGGCTGGCAATGGGTCAGTGAGGGGATCTTCTTATATCGTTAGAGCCGGACAGGCAGAGGATTGTGTATGGTGCCTGGTATTAGGTCATCACTGGGTCAATGAGGGGATCTTCCTGTATAGTTAGAGCCGGACAGGCAGAGGATTGTGTTTGGTACCTGGTATTAGGCCAGCACTGGGTCAGTGAGGGGATCTTCCTGTATAGTTAGAGCCGGACAGGCAGAGGATTGTGTATGGTGCCTGGTATTAGGTCATCACTGGGTCAGTGAGGGGATCTTCCTGTATAGTTAGAGCTGGACAGGCAGAGGATTGTGTTTTGGTGCCCGGTATTAGGCCAGCACTGGGTCAGTGAGGGGATCTTCCTGTATAGTTAGAGCCGGACAGGCAGAGGATTGTGTATGGTGCCTGGTATTAGGTCGGCGCTGGGTCAGTGAGGGGATCTTCCTGTATAGTTAGAGCCGGACAGGCAGAGGATTGTGTTTGGTGCCTGGTATTAGGCCGGCACTGGGTAAGTGAGGGGATCTTCCTGTATAGTTAGAGCCGGACTGGCAGAGGATTGTGTTTGGTACCTGGTATTAGGTCATCACTGGGTCAGTGAGGGGATCTTCCTGTATAGTTAGAGCCGGACAGGCAGAAGATTGTGTTTGGTGCCCGGTATTAGGCCGGCACTTGGTCAGTGAGGGGATCTTCCTGTATAGTTAGAGCCGGACAGGCAGAGGATTGTGTTTGGTGCCTGGTATTAGGCCAGCACTGGGTCAGTGAGGGGATCTTCCTGTATAGTTATAGCTGGACAGGCAGAGGATTGTGTATGGTGCCTGGTATTAGGTCATCACTGGGTCAGTGATGAGATCTTCCTGTATAGTTAGAGCCGGACAGCCAGAGGATTGTGTTTGGTGCCTGGTATTAGGTCGTCGCTGGGTCAGTGAGGAGATCTTCCTGTATAATTAGAGCCGGACAGGCAGAGGATTGTGTTTGGTACCTGGTATTAGGCCGGCACTGGGTCAGTGAGGAGATCTTCCTGTATAGTTAGAGCTCGACAGGCAGAGGATTGTGTTTGGTGCCCAGTATTAGGCCAGCACTGGGTCAGTGAGGGGATCTTCCTGTATAGTTAGAGCTGGACAGGCAGAGGATTGTGTTTGGTGCCCGGTATTAGGCCGGCACTGGGTCAGTGAGGGGATCTTCCTGTATAGTTAGAGCCGGACAGGCAGAGGATTGTGTTTGGTGCCTGGTATTAGGCCGTCACTTGGTCAGTGAGGGGATCTTCCTGTATAGTTAGAGCCGGACAGGCAGAGGATTGTGTTTGGTGCCTGGTATTAGGTTGTCACTGGGTCAGTGAGGGGATCTTCCTGTATAGTTAGAGCCGGACAGGCAGAGGATTGTGTTTGGTGCCTGGTATTAGGCCAGCACTGGGTCAGTGAGGGGATCTTCCTGTATAGTTAGAGCCGGACAGGCAGAAGATTGTGTTTGGTGCCTGGTATTAGGCCGTCACTTGGTCAGTGAGGGGATCTTCCTGTATAGTTAGAGCCGGACAGGCAGAGGATTGTGTTTGGTGCCTGGTATTAGGTTGTCACTGGGTCAGTGAGGGGATCTTCCTGTATAGTTAGAGCTGGACAGGCAGAGGATTGTGTTTGGTGCCTGGTATTAGGCCGGCACTGGGTCAGTGAGGGGATCTTCCTGTATAGTTAGAGCCGGACAGGCAGAGGATTGTGTATGGTGTCTGGTATTAGGCCGGCAATGGGTCAGTGAGGAGATCTTCCTGTATAGTTAGAGCCGAACAGGCAGAGGATTGTGTTTGGTGCCTGGTATTAGGCTGGCACTGGGTCAGTGAGACGATCTTCCTGTATAGTTAGAGCCGGACAGGCAGAGGATTGTGTATGGTGCCTGGTATTAGGTCATCACTGGGTCAGTGAGGGGATCTTCTTATATAGTTAGAGCTGGACAGGCAGAGGATTGTGTTTGGTGCCTGGTATTACGTCAGCACTGGGTCAGTGAGGGGATCTTCCTGTATAGTTAGAGCTGGACAGGCAGAGGATTGTGTTTGGTACCTGGTATTAGGCCAGCACTGGGTCAGTGAGGGGATCTTCCTGTATAGTTAGAGCCGGACAGGCAGAGGATTGTGTTTGGTGCCTGGTATTAGGCTGGCACTGGGTCAGTGAGGGGATCTTCTTATATAGTTAGAGCTGGACAGGCAGAGGATTGTGTTTGGTGCCCGGTATTAGGCCAGCACTGGGTCAGTCAGGGGATCTTCCTGTATAGTTAGAGCTGGACAGGCAGAGGATTGTGTTTGGTGCCCGGTATTAGGTCATCACTGGGTCAGTGAGGGGATTTTCCTGTATAGTTAGAGCTGGACAGGCAGAGGATTGTGTTTGGTACCTGGTATTAGGCCAGCACTGGGTCAGTGAGGGGATCTTCCTGTATAGTTAGAGCCGGACAGGCAGAGGATTGTGTTTGGTGCCCGGTATTAGGTCATCACTGGGTCAGTGAGGGGATTTTCCTGTATAGTTAGAGCTGGACAGGCAGAGGATTGTGTTTGGTACCTGGTATTAGGCCAGCACTGGGTCAGTGAGGGGATCTTCCTGTATAGTTAGAGCTGGACAGGCAGAGGATTGTGTTTGGTACCTGGTATTAGGCCAGCACTGGGTCAGTGAGGGGATCTTCCTGTATAGTTAGAGCCGGACAGGCAGAGGATTGTGTTTGGTGCCTGGTATTAGGCTGGCACTGGGTCAGTGAGGGGATCTTCTTATATAGTTACAGCTGGACAGGCAGAGGATTGTGTTTGGTGCCCGGTATTAGGCCAGCACTGGGTCAGTCAGGGGATCTTCCTGTATAGTTAGAGCTGGACAGGCAGAGGATTGTGTTTGGTGCTCGGTATTAGGTCATCACTGGGTCAGTGAGGGGATTTTCCTGTATAGTTAGAGCTGGACAGGCAGAGGATTGTGTTTGGTACCTGGTATTAGGCCAGCACTGGGTCAGTGAGGGGATCTTCCTGTATAGTTAGAGCCGGACAGGCAGAGGATTGTGTATGGTGCCTGGTATTAGGCCAGCACTGGGTCAGTGAGGGGATCTTCCTGTATAGTTAGAGCTGGACAGGCAGAGGATTGTGTTTGGTGCCTGGTATTAGGCTGGCACTGGGTCAGTGAGGGGATCTTCCTGTATAGTTAGAGCTGGACAGGCAGAGGATTGTGTTTGGTGCCTGGTATTAGACCAGCACTGGGTCAGTGAGGGGATCTTCCTGTATAGTTAGAGCCAGACAGGCAGAGGATTGTGTTTATTATATTTTATGTTCTCTTAATCAACCTGACAATAAAACTGGCTGAGGTCAGTTACACAAACTTCCTGCTTCTTGGACTGAAATTTCTACTGTGTGCCTGCTCAACTGTGCCCGTCTACCCAGGAGAAGACATTCCCGCTATCTGATCACTGATATGATCTAAATCTTGATCATCTCCCCTTTCTACAAATGCTTCATTTATCCGCGTCTCCAGTGAAGTGTAGCCCCCGGCGTGCAGCACTGTCCTCGTAACATGAGTCCTAGAAACACAGATCATAATTCATCAGCTCTATGATGGAGCTCCACGCAGGGTTTTGGGAGATGAAGTGAGCATGACCATTTGTTAGCGATGTATCAGGTGACTTCTGCTCCCGTCCTCAAGTATGTCCTGTGTATCCGTCTACCGGTATAAATAGATGATACGTAAAGACCTAACTAATAAAACCCATCACCTCCACCAATGTAAGGAACCACACATAGAAAGCAGTAAGGCTTAGGTCCCATTCACACGATCGTGTGAATGGGGCCGTATCTATTCTAGCTCTGTGCCGCGGCTCCAATGAAGCATGTCCTATACTTGTCCGCACGCACGGACAAGTATAGGCATATTGAATGGGGCCGACCATCGTGTGTTCAGAACATGCGGAACACACGTTGGGCGGCCCCCGTATTATTGCAAAAATATGGCTGTCTGAATGGGGCCTTACACTACGTGCAAATATGCAGGTTCACAGACAGCGTCATCTTCACCGATATCAAGTGTATGAAAACATCTAACCATTTCAGGTCAGAACTTTGGGGCAGATTTCCATTTCCTACATAAGTTTTGATCTCCTGTGCCCTGGCAGAAGATGTACCCAATTTATTACGTAGCGTATATCTGTCCTCCATGCTCCTGAAGGTCACATGATTGTAAATCTGGTGGGCTTTTTTTAGTGCCACAAAAGTAGCGTAAAAGGATTAATAATCTCCGGCTTTGGTTCCCATTTGGCAGTTTTGAGCCAAAGCCAGAAGTTGAGATGAGCGAATCGATTCGTTGATTCGTATCGAATCTTGCTAATTTTTAGCTGCAAAGCGAATCCGAATATTAGGTGATTCGGTTTTGTACGCATTCGCTACGTAGTTTGTCCTATAAATTATACGCTATTGCTACGTATAAGTTACTCTATACGCTGTTGCATACGAATTCAATTCATTAGCGATGCAGACTCCTCCCCGGTAGCTCCGCTCCCTTCTCCAGTGCGTGATGAAGACGAGGCAACTCAGGAAATTAAGATGGCGACTCACCGAGGTCCTGACTGGGGAGGCATGGTGTGGGGCACCGACCCCTATGAGGAGAAGGAACCGGAGGAGATCTATGTCTCTCAATATGTCCGGCAGCCTAAGAAGTCGGTTGAGGTGCCCGCTGAGGTGTTCACGCCGCTGGATGACATGGCGGAGGCGGCAGGAGTTCCCTTCAGCAAAATTCAATGGTCCCCGAGGCTGTCACCTGGAACGCCCTGACCCTCTGGGAATACAAAAAGTTGGTAGAGGAGTGGGTTGTGCAGGTTTTGGAGCACCCACGGTCTGGTGACCCCAAGCTGGAGCGCCGAAGAGGTACCGTTATTTGGTTCAGTGTGGAACGGGGAGTAGGTTTTATCGGCGATGAGGATACGGCGGAAGAATTATACGTAAACCGCCGTTCTGTAAAGTGGCCGTATCTTCCACCCGTCCGCCACAATCTCCACGCAGGGGATTACGTGGAGTATACCCCCATGAAGAGCCTCCAAGGCCCATTTGCTACTGGGGTGAAACTCCTTAAGCGACCAGCTACTCCTGCAGCACCCCCAGAAGACTGGACTGAGGAGGCCCAGGCCGCAGAAGAGGCTCGGTGTTCCCATGAGACCAATGATGGGACTCTGCAATCTGAGGAGAAATCACAAGATCAGCTGGAACCCCTGATACCAGATTTGCCACCGCCACCGATCCTTCATGTGGGACAGATGACCACCAACAGATTTGTGTACCAGCCATCGGAGGTACAATACCAACTGCCATGGCAGGTGCAGGCCGCACAGTCCGCCGCTCGCGGAAGACCGTTACCAGAGCCCTCACAGCCGGAGATTCTGTCACCTTGTATTTCAGCGGGAGGACCTGGCCACTACAAGGTAATGGGCAAGGCCCAAGTTGCCACGGCCCTTGCCAGTGTGACCGCCCGGTCACTACCAAGACCATCCCTGAGAGGTCGTGGGGTCTGCTGCTGTAGCCAGTGTCGCTTTCATGAGGCAGGAGCGCCCTCTCATGTCTTTTAGCTCCAGCAGCAGTGAAGAGGACCTGCTGGCATAAGGATCCTGCAGCTTTTATGGGAGCCACGACGTGGACTTAACCTGAAGGGTGAGCACTAGTTGGAGTTTGTTTTTATTTTTGTTGCCCTGCGTGTGTCCTCACCCAGATGGACATGGATTGTCAGGACTCCCCCCATCAAAAAAAAAGTTTTAACCAAGTTGCGCATACATGCGCCTCATCCCTTTTTTCCCCCTTTTCAGGTTATTGGGGAGCCCCTTGAAAGAGGGTTTTTTAAGGAACCTTTGCTGCTATTTTTTTACCCATTTGGATTACAATTACCTATGTGGATTACAAATTGCAACTGAGTTTGGGACTCTGTTCCAGTTGTATGACAAGCGTCAGAAGAAAAGAGACTTAAACGTGTCCGTGAGCAGACTAGGTAGGTGATATTTAAAATGTTTACATTATACCTATGATGTATTTGCACTATATTGTTTGCACTGAATTGTTTGCACTAATGTTTTTACCTTTCAGCAACGTTTTTCAAGTATGTTGCCCATTGTGTGTATTTCTTTACAGGTACCGCAATGTGTCCTCATATTCACTTTATAGTATTGTGGATGGTTGTACTATGCACTTACCTGGATAGACAGCACCTTACTTGTTCTACCTCAAATATACATACTGCCTCTGAGGGCGATTTCAGATCTGACCATTTACACTGGATCTGGCCCGGGGTCCGCAAGGTGTCGATAAGATGGCGCAAGCCTTGGATCACCTGCTGGATCACCTCCTTTTTATGCTGGTTCAGGTGGCGGTGTGTGCCATCGTAATCCTGCCGGTCCATCAGCCGGACTATGTATTTCAGCTGTGCAGCAGAGCTAAATGATGAGGATCGCCTGGACAATAGTACGCTGAGGATTCGTAAGCTATTTGTACGCTCACGTGTACGTCTTCTAAGAAGTTGCGTACATTTTTTAAATGAACGTTCGTTATTAGTGCGCGAATGTTCGCTAATAGCACATAATAACATATATTTTGTACGCAAATACAACAAATCTATTCGTCGAATATACGAATCTTAGGAAAAGTTCGGCGAATAATTTTTTGAATGATTCGCTCATCTCTAGTCACAAGTGCAGCATTACCAAAAAATGTCTACAGGTCACCCACAGAGTTATCAGCCACTGTTCCTCAGTGCAGCAGAGTCCTGTCCCTACATTAGTCAGAGCAGAATGGCGGTGCAACATGTGATCCAGCAATTATGCAGGCAGGGTCACGTGCTGTGCCAGCCAATCACACCCATGCCAATGCAATGCATGACTGCGATGGCTTCAAAGTGCCCACAGCTTAAAAGCTTGTTGATTGGCTGCACTGCAGCCTTTAATCAAGCTTTATTTAAAATCCGAACACCCACTTTTGTGACAAGGTCCGGGTTCCCGGACACCATGATGTTCGGTACAAACCCGAACATTCTGGTCCGGGTTCGCTCATTCCTAGTGGTTGATATTAAGTTCTGCCGGACAAGAGTGGCCCCTTTCTATGGGGTTACTTCTTGCTCAATCCATATTATTATTATTATTATTATTATTATTATTAAGCTGGTAGGACATAAGGGATGCATAGATATGTAATGTTAATCTGTTTTCCCTTAGTCCTAACAAAAGCACAAGCTACCTGCACTAGTTAGATCAGTTGTTTATAATAAATACAAAGGAATCGCTAGACTTCATTTTATAGGATCAGAGGCTGAACTTAATTAGCGTTTAACTTGATTATTAAAAATTCCATCTATCCTACTAGTAAACAGGGGCAGAAAACCCCACTAGTGTGCTGCTGTAAGACTAAGGGAGAACAGATTAATGTTAAAAATGTGCCCTTCCTGAATGGGCAATTCAAACACTGGATCTAAATCTCATCACGATTCCAGCAGAATATAAAACTGGCTGTGCTTTCCATGGCAGAATGGGAAACATAACATCACATATCAGAGATCAGTAGACGGTACATCCTCATTCACACCTGTGTATTTTAATTATCATCTTTAATCAGTATTTGTAAGACAAAACTGAGAGTGGAAGATAAATGGAGAACAGTACAATGGGAAGATTTACCCGTCCCATGTTTTCAACTAACTCCTAGTTTTATCTTAGAAATACTGATGTAAAGTACCAATCAAAATATACAAGTGTGAATGAGGCAGTCTAATAAATACCTGCGGGAGGTTGTTTTGACCAAAGGGGCAGTACGAAATATTCGAGCCACAAAAATATAGGGGTTTACTTGTGAATTATTTTAACAAATTGTGAATTTCATTTATCATTTTATATTTTATTTTTGCTCAGTTCCATCACATTTATATATAAATACTGTATGGATGAGGATGAAATATTGATTATGGCCACAAAAATTTACATGGGCGTCCATATTCCACTATGTCACTCTGGTGCGCAGTATGGATGGAGGTATGAATACAGTAAGAAGAAACAAGGTCTATGGGGACAATTCAGGGTACTGCTCTGACAGTAGAAAAGCTTTCTTCATCATATTCATCATACTTTACCTCCATGGATTCTATTCAAGTAAAAATAATTTGGGTGTTTGGCAAGATCCAGGCTATTTCCACCCAAATATTAAGTCACTGTTTAATGTCTATGAATGACCTGATGGGCTACACATTTTATTTTTCTCTTCCCTAGCATTTCTCACATTCCAAACAAGAATTCTCTGATGAGTTTCAGAATTGTATCTCCTTGTAAAACAGTTTGATTGGTAAAACATCAATATGGATTCTCCTCTGTGTGACTTTTCTCGTGTCTAACAAGATTTGATTTATGTGTAAAACATTTCCCACATACTGAACATGAATACGGCTTCTCTCCTGTGTGACTTCGCTGATGAGACGCAAGTTTAGCTCTGGTAAAAAAACATTTCCCACAGAGTGAACAGGAATGTGGCTTATTTCCTATGTGAATTCTCTGATGTGTAGCAAGATTTGATTTATTGATAAAACATTTCCCACATACTGAACACGAATACGGCTTCTCTCCTGTGTGAACTCTCTGATGATTCTCAAGTGTGGCTTTAGTAATATAACACTTCCCACATAGTGAACATGAAAATGGTTTCTCTCCAGTGTGACTTCTCTCATGTCTAACAAGATTTGACTTATTTGTAAAGCATTTCCCACAAAGTGAACATGAATACGGCTTCTCTCCTGTGTGACTTCTCTGATGATCCCGATATTTGGTTTTAGCAGAAAAACATTTCCCACATTCTGAACATGAATATGGTTTCTCTCCTGTGTGAATTCTCTCATGTGTAGCAAGATCTGATTTATGCATGAAATATTTCCCACATTCTGAACATGAATATGACTTCTCTCCTGTGTGACTTCGTTGGTGTTTAAGTAGATGTGACTTCTGAATAAAAGATTTCCCACATTCTGAACACGAATATGGCTTCTCGCCCGTGTGAATTCTTCTGTGTGTAGAAAGTTTACAGCTTTTTGTAAACTGCTTTCCACATTCACTACATTGAAACCTTTTCCCCCCTTTCTGCTCAGTACTTATAACAATCTGTGATTGGTCAGGAAAAGGTTCTTCATGATTAGGAGGATTATATGATGGATCTGGACTGTGAAGTCCTGGATGTACATTATGGGTAATGAGGTTTTCTCCCAGAGAGTGCTGCAGGATATCTTCATCTTCTACTTTATAATGTAGAGATAACATAAAACTTCTTTCAGACTTTTTACTCCGATTTCCTGTTAGGAAAAACATTGACTTGGTTAGTATTTTTTTCAAACCACTAAGTAGATAGTTTTATAGCATTCCTATTAGGCTGCAAACACACATACAGCATTTGATATAGATTTTTTCAGTCAAAGGCAAAATGTGGATCAGCAAGATGGAGAAGTATACACCATTCCTCTAGAATCTTCTTCTTGCTTTTCTTCAAAAACTGCACCAAAAATTGTGTAGACTAAACTTGATAGAAGTAAAAAAAAAAAAAAAAAAGAGAGAGAAGCACAGCACTGGTAATCTGATGTGGCCAACATCCTTTAACCCTTTCTAACCCGGAGGGTTTTTTTTTCCCATTTTCGTTTTGAGCTTCCTGCCTTCATACAGCCATAACTTTTTTTATTTTTCTGTTCACACAGCTGTATGAGGGCTTGTTTTTTGCAGGACAAGTTGTACTTTCCAACGCCACCATTTAATATTGCATATGGTGTAGTGGGAAGCGGGAAAAAAATTCTAAATCGGGTGAAATTGCAAAAAAAAACGCAATTCCGCCACAGTTTTACGAGTTATTATTTACGGCGTTCGATGTTCATTAAAACTGACTTACTTTAATTCTACAGGTCAGTACGAACCCGGTGATACCTAATATAATAATTTTAAAGTTGGAACTTTTTTTTTTGTCATATCTTGAGCTGTATGGGGGCTCATATTTTGCGGGGCGATCTGAACTTTTTATTGATACCATTCTGGGGTGTGTATGACTTTTTGATCACTTTGTATTTAATTTTTTTCCCAAAAAAAAGCGACAAAAAAATGGCGAATCAGCCATTTTAACGCTTTTTTCCATTTCGCTGTTTTCCGTACAGGAAATACATTTTTATATTTTTATAGTTTTCACACGTGGTGATACCCATGTGTATTTTTTATTTATTTTTTTACTACTTTAATTTTTATTTTGGGAAAAGGGGGGTGATTTGAACTTTTATGTTTTTTTAATTTTTTTTTAAACTTTAATTTTTTTACACTTTTTTATAGTTCCCATAGGGAACTATAGGAAGCAATCATTTGATTGCTTATATCATAGACTCCAATGCACTTACATGATGATTTTACTGCTTTCCTATGGAGCCTATTACACAGAAGGAGAGTTGACTATGACAGGGGCTGCTGCAGACATGCTCCGGTTCCCCCGATCGCCACAACGGGGAGCCGGAGTAACACCGGAAGCGCGCGCTTCCAGTGTTTTAAGCCCTCAGATGCCGTGGTCAGGATTGACTGTGTGATCCGAGGGGTTAAATGTCCGCAATCGGCATCACTGCCGGTTGTGGACATGAGCCGCGGGTGTCTGCTATAGGAAATAGCAGTTCACCTGCGGCCATGACTGAGAAGAGCGGGCTCCATCTTGAAAGACCCGGCCCGTACGGTCGGGAAGGGGTTAAGGCTAGGTTCAAATCTGCAGCAGAGGTTCTGGCAAAAAAGGATGGGATACCACCAGAACCCATTAAAGTAGATGGGATCCGTCAGGCACCAGCTGTGACCGGCACATGCCACATCCTGTGATTCTGTTCATATGTCGAAACAGAATAGTGTAATCTGGCAGCAGATGTGAACCTAGCCTCATCCAAGCTGGACATCACTTCAATAACTAACGTTCTTACATCTGATCATGGCTGCAGTCTACCTTTGACAAGATCATAAGTCACGAGACACAGAGCACATCTCAGGCTGGATTCATGGAGACAATGTGGTCTGTATAGTACAGGTTGGGCCATTTCTATGGATACACCTAAATACAATGGGAATGGTTGGTGATATTATCTTCCTGCTTGTGGCACATTAGTATATGGGAGGGGGGAAACTTTTCAAGATGGGTGGTGACCATGGCGGCCATTTTGAAGTCGCCATTTTGGATCCAACTTTAGTTTTTTTCAATGGGAGGAGGGTCATGTAACACATCATGTGACACACTGATAGCAATACCGCAGAAGAAATGCTAGCACAGGCTTCCAGTATCTTCACATCTCGTATCTTCACAGCATAGACAATTGCCTTCAGATGACCCCAAAGATAAAAGTCTAAGGGGGTCAGATCGGGAGACCTTGGGGGCCATTCAACTGGCCCACGACGACCAATCCACTTTCCAGGAAACCGTTCATCTAGGAATGCTGGGACCTGACACCCATAATATGGTGGTCACCATCTCGCTGGAAAAACTCAGGGAAGGTGCCAGCTTCAGTGTATAAAGAGGGAAACACATCATCATGTATCAATTTCACATATCCAGTGGCCTTGAGGTTTCCATTGATGAAGAATGGCCCCACTATCTTTGTACCCCATATACCACACCAGTCTTGGAGGGATCTATCCAATGTGGGTTAGTGTCAGACCAATAGTGGTGGTTTTGTTTGTTAACATCACCATTCACATAAAAGTTTATCTTTGGGGTCATCTGAAGACAATTGTGTATGCTGTGAAGATGTGCAGATACTGAAAGCCTGTGCTAGCATTTCTTCTGCGGTGTTACTATCAGTGTGAATAGTGGGAGAAGAGGGTTGCATTGACAATCCAACACAATGGGCAGCACTTTGAACACATTGAACACATTTTATAAGTGGTCGGAAACTTGTAAATAACTCATGAAAGAATAAAGTTACGTTAACACCAAGCACACCATTGTTTTTCTTGTGAAATTCTCAATAAGTTTGATGTGTCACATGACCCTCTTCCCATTGAAAAAACTAAAGTTGTATCCAAAATGTCCGACTTCAAAATGGCCGCCATGGTCACCACCCTCCCATATACTAATGTGCAATGTCTAAGTTGGGTGTAGGGTGTAGTCCCGAAAACCAATTTTTGAGGAATGGTGGCAGGACTGGGGTTTCTGTTTCATGGACTGTTATGGGGTATGTGTCGTGGACTATCAGTAGCTTGTATAAGGAGGCAAGTATAAGATGGAGGCCTATACCCTTTACAGTCTACCCACGTTGTGTGGGTAGACAGCAGCCTTTTTGTGATAGCTAGCCTTTCTTTAAATGGGCTGTCCAGGATTAGAAAAACATGGCTGATATCTTCCAAGACAGTGCCACCCCTGTCCATGAGTGACGTGTGATATTGAAACTCCACTCCATTTATTCAGTATAGGTCAGCTTCAATGACAGACACAAACCACATACAGGTGTGACATTGTTTTGGAAGACACCATCTTTTTCTAATCCTGGACAATTACTTTAACCTGTGCATACACATTAGATAAAAGTCAGATGAACACGCAACCTGAAGAAACCTCCCAATTCCCTTCCTCCATTCATGATTCCATACCTGTGGTCACATGGACTGGAATGTCCTCCTCCACCTCACTCTTACACGGGGGATCGCCCATCATCCGCTCTTCTTCATCCTCCACTTTAATATCAGTCAGATCTTCCCCCTGATTTGTCATCTGTAACAATTCAGTACAATACAGCAGACAGGTGGGAAATCTAACAGATCCACATAAGAGACCCCCACAATCTATGACCCCCCTATATAGATGTGTATAGGGCTCAGCTCCATCTACCTGATGGTTCTCTGGGAGCTTCTCCTCTGGACAGTCCTGGGAATACAGAGGACGGGGACATCTCTCGGGGGGATTTCCTTCTATGAGTCCATCTGTAGGAAACACACAGGGTCAGGAGAGATTATTACATGATGAGATGATGGGAGTAGTATCCAGGTGACACATGACAGCCCCCTCCTTACACTGCTGATCGCCCCATAAATCCATCTCCTCTTCTTCTTTAACCTCAACCTTAATATCCATCAGATTTTCATCCTAAAAAAGGAAAATGTAAAATGATCTTTGGTTCAATCCCTTTCTGGTCAGATTCTGGGGAGATGTCAGCTCCATCTACCTGATGGTTCTCTGGGAGCTTCTCTGGACAGTCCTGGGAATACAGAGGACGGGGACATCTCTCAGGGGGATTTCTCCTCCTGGATCCATCTGTGGAGACACAAGCACACAGTGATGAATACATGGCCTCCTGTAGATCTGTCTATAGATCAGACTCTTCTCTCAGCTCCTTCACTTCTAGGTTTAGTGATCATGGCCTAGTAATCCCAAGCTTGGAGATGCAGCTCCATTCATATACTTGGCTTTCACTCCTTCCTCAGGGGCATCCATTTTCAGCAGGTGGAAGAGACTCAGACATCATGGATTTAGATGGTTTGCCTGGTGAAGAAAGCCTAGATCCAAATACTTATAAGGCAATAACAAGATAGGGAACCCACCAAGACAGCCATCTTATATCAACCACTGGTACTCAACAACTCTTTTCAGTCAAAAATGTTCAACTCCTCATCATAAAAGCTCAGTACTACAAGCAATCACTTCCAGAGAGGGGCCTGTCGTTTATACAACTTACCAGGCAAAGCATTTAACCTCTTTCAGGACTTAAATGAATTCACACAAAAAAACTCTACAAAGTCACTTCAGCACGTCCTTTCTTAACATAATCTCCTTACTTTTCAATCCATTTTGTCCATCTGTCAACAAGCTTTCATATTCCCTCATTAAAAAATGTTTTTAGCTGAGCTGTGAGCCACATATGCACCGCTGTCTTCACCTCTTCATCAGACGTGAATCTTCATCCTTGTTAGGGCCACATAATCCACTCGTCTACACAACACAATCTGGTCACGTGCACCTTCAATGATGTCATCGGTTGCGGACAGGCGCCTGGCTCCTTCTTCATGGCTGACACTTGTACGACCTTCACTGAACTTCGCTCATTCATACACAGTTCTTTAACTTTCTCCATACTCTGCATACTCTTCTATCACTATAACCAGACACACTCTCAGACCACATTCAGTGCACGCTACTCTTTGTCCGTGCGAATCACAATTGGGGCAGCTGTTGTTTCTTGAACCGCAATCAAAATTAAACTGGTGTAATACATTCAAACCTGTACAGAAGTGACTGAAGCGGTCATGTCGAAAAATGATGTATTTATCTTTTCTAAAAACTGATTCAAATAAATTCTATAGTCAGAGTGTGGATAGTTTTTGGCTCCCTCTCCTATAACAAACACAGGTACAGCAATGGCCATTGAAGTCACACACTAAATCATTAAAGGGGAATTGAGAAAATGAAAATACCGAAATATTATTTTATTTAAAACATATCCCCTAATACCTTTCATTAATTATAACGGCTCATTTTATACATAGGGAGCAATCATTAGGAGAAAATAAAATGGCTGCCGTCCTATTAGCACACACAAAACCTGTCCTAATCACACAGGAGGTAAAGAGCTGCCTCATCTTCCTCTCTGCTCTGCTTGTCAGGGGTTATGATTAGGGATGAGCGAATCGACTTCGGATGAAACATCCGAAGTCGATTCCCATAAAACTTTGTTCCAATACTGTACGGAGAAGGACCTCCCTACAGTATTAGAATGCATTGGCTACGATGAGCCAAAGTTATTGCTGGTGACACACCTCATAGCGGTCACTTCTTTTTTGTGATTGCACATAAGTGATTTTCTCTGTTTGCTTCTAGATGCCAGAACACGCTGAGAACCAATCAGAACATGTATCACTTTCTGTGGAGGCTACCAGGCAGTCTAGAAAAGAGGAGGGTAAATCTGAAGCTTGTGGTGCTCTGTACAGTACGTGGTCGGGTATGTACATACAGTGATTGGTTTTCTCTGTTTCATTCCAGATGCCAGAACACACTGAGACCCAATCAGAACAAGTATCACCTCCTGTGGAGGCTACCAGGCAGTCTAGAAAAGAGGAGAGTAAATCTGGAGCTTGTGGTGCTCTGTACAGTACGTGGTCAGGTATGTACATACAGTGATTGGTTTTCTCTGTTTCATTCCAGATGCCAGAACACACTGAGACCCAATCAGAACAAGTATCACCTCCTGTGGAGGCTACCAGGCAGTCTAGAAAAGAGGAGGGTAAATCTGGAGCTTGTGGTGCTCTGTACTGTACGTGGTCGGGTATGTACATACAGTAATTGGTTTTCTCTGGTTCATTCCAGATGCCAGAACACACTGAGACCCGATGAGAACATGTGTTACTTCTTATGAAGACTACCAAGCAGCTGAGGAAAGAGGTGAATAAATCTGCCACTGCATGAAATACGTGGGGGTCAGTAGCCGACAGTATACAGAGTGGTGGGTGACTTCATCAATGTCTTTTATAGTTTCTATGACACTGATTATTGTGTTGTCTTCCTCCTAAGCTTATACTTTCTGGATACAGAGCAACTAATCTAAACATGCACAGTTGCAGTGAAAAGCATGGAGGAGATCTGCAACAACAGCCTGAGCCATGTGGAAAAATTTCTGTGAAAGATACAGATATCTGCTCGGAATTGAACGTGAGACCTTCTGTATAGCAGGTAATAGATTTACCATCACTCTATAGGACGGCTTTGTTGTTCGAGTAGGATTTTCTGTGCCTAAAAAGCTACTAAATCAGTGTTACTGTTTATTTAATTGTAGGCTTGAGAAGAAAACAGTAATTCTACTTAGTAGCTTTTTAGTCATAAAAAATTCTATCCATACAACACAGCATTTCTATAGTGGGTAAGGCTGCTGCCTGCTACACAGAGGATTGGGATTCAGTTACCAACAGAGATCTATTGGGTAATCTTCTTAGTACGGCCTCATTCACACAACCGTATGTTCGGTTTGTGTCAGATTTTGTGGATCGCATGCAGACTCATTTATTTATACGGGGCCAGAAAAAATGCGAGACGTCGCGTAATAACTTAATAAATTAATTTGTAGTGTAAAAAACTTGGGTTAGGTTCCAAGGTACCACTTGGGATACCACTGTGATTTGCTCATCCCTAATAATTTTGAATACAGCTGATAAGATCTTCAGCTGAATCTCTGTAGGAACGGAGTCCGCGAGAAGACATGAAGTACAGAGAGGAGGTGGGGTAATGAGCAGCAGCTCTTGTATGCAGTCTCCATTACCTCAGTCTATCCTGTCCGTCCTCTCTGTACTTCATGTCTCCTCATGTACTCCATTCCTACAGAGATTCAGGTGAAGATCTTATCATCTGTATTCAGGATCATAATCCCTGACAAGCAGAGCAGAGAGGAGGATGAGGCAGCTCTTTACCTCAGTGTTCTGATGCACCTTGTCCTCCTGTGTAATTAGGACAGGTTTTGTGTGTAGTAATAGGACGGCGGACATTTTATTTCTCCTGATGATTGGTACCCAGACAAAATAAGCCATTATAACTAATGAAAGGTATTTGGGAATATATTTATAATAAAGTAATATTTGAAAATTCTTACCCAATGAGATCTCAACAGAATGAGTAAAATTATGCATATTAATGTCATTACAACATGGTCATCGCCGACATCACATTTAAGCCCTCCCCAGCAGATATACATCAGGTGTGTGTCCCAACATGTAATTATACATAGTCATACCATGACAAACATTACCTATAGGATCACAAAAAAGAATACATGTTGTATGTGGTTTTGCGGGATACCTCTAATTAGAATACTATAGTCTAATATATCAGCTGGAAGTATGTCAATGGGACACTCATGGCTGACATTGGTTGGTGCCATATGGATATGTTTAACAATTATGACAAATGTACATGTGAAAAAAAGCCTAATATATATATATATATATATATATATATATATATATATATATATCACACATGGTGGCATTTAACAACCACTGCCGCTGATATATATACCTGGTGATGTCAGAGGCCGGGGAGCCTCCATCATGGCCTCCTTGTACAGATCCTTGTGTCCTTCTATATACTCCCACTCCTCCATGGAGAAATAGACTGCCACATCCTGACACCTTACAGGAACCTGACAACACAATGACACCGTCATCACCCAGACCCCTCCAGTGCTGTTACTGGAGAATTTCCCAGTATTCCCAGCAGTGTCACCTCTCCAGTCAGCAGCTCCATCATCTTGTGGGTGAGTTCTAGGATCTTCTGCTCATGTATCAGGGGAGGAGGCTCTGTGATGGGGGTCCTGCTCCACCCTCCTGACTCATGGATGATAGGAGTCCTCCCCGATGTCTTCTTTACTATGGTGTAATCCTGTGGATGGAGAGAGACACTTAGGGAAAGAAATTCCTTCCTGACTCCAGATCTCCCCTCAGAATCCCTCCCTGGATCATGGCCCCATCTCCAGTAATCTAGTCACTAGAAGCTGGAATATTATTACCCTCCAGAACTCCAGCCCCTTCTGGACTCTTCTAGAGAATTCCCCATGACCCCTTCCTCTGGCAGAGAGCTCCATAGTCTCACTGCTCTTACAGTAAAGACTCCTCTTCTATGTTGGTGGAGAAACCTTCTTTCCTTTAGACGTAGTGGAGGCCTCCTTGTTATAGTCCAGTATCATCTAGATGTCAGACTATTGGTAGAAATCCTCCCTCCAGGCCACACTCCGGCCATCTCCTCCTCTGCTTCCTCTCCTCCTGGGTACAACGTGCCTACTTACCTTCTCATGGCTCCTACAACATGACTATTGGTCTCCATGATACATCACTGACCATACTGGTGGCTGATGTTCAGGTTCTCCATCACTTGGAAGGTCTGGAGGCCGTTCTCCAGGACCCTGGACTCTTCCTATCACTTCCTATGATGGATTCTCCTTCCCGATGTCTGACTTGTTCCAGAATACAATAAAGAGGAGAGAAATCTAGAAAAGTTTACCTCTCCGCTCAGCAGGGAGATGATCTCCAAGGTGAGGTCTAATATTCTTCTGCTGATCTCCTTCCTGTCCATCCTTGGTGGTCATTCAGGAGAAGAGGAGAGAACTGGAGGAGCTGGAGGCTTCTAGTACTGCAGGCGCCTTTATGAGAAGAGGGGAGGCTGGAAATCATTCTAGAGAAAAGAGCATTAGTGAGATCCAGAACCCTACTTATTGAGCATTGAGAGCAGTGAATGGAGATAGGATATTTAAGGCCCAGGAAGTGGAGTACAAAACCTGTGTGTTATCTGATCACTATATGGTCAATTTGACCATTCAGCCCCATACAGATTCAGTGTTTATCGGCGGCACATACCAGTTTATATATGGTGATGTGCTGCTGTCAAACAATGATTTGTGCCATAAGTGGCACAGATTGGAGGCATTGGTGTAGTAATTGGCACCAGGTGGAGGCATTGGGGTAGTGAATTGGGGGAATCATCGCCGTGACATCAAAGCAGTTAGAGAGATAGATGAGCCTAGCTGCTGCATTTATGATAGATTGAAGAGGGCAGAGTTTAGTGTCGTCGAGACAATCAATAATAAGTTACAGCAATCAAGACAAGAATGGATAAGAGCAAGAAGAAGAATTTGTGGCATTTCCGCAGTAAGAAAGGGCAGGTTCAGGAGTAAGGTGCAAGGTGAAAACAGTGATAAGCAGAGTGTTCTGGTGATGATAGATAATCAGTTCTCACCTCTCCTGTGTTCTCTCCTCTCCTTATACTATATACAGTGATAAGCAGGGTGTTCTAGTGATGATAGATCATCAGTTCTCAAGTTCTCACCTCTCCTGTGTTCTCTCTTGTCCTTATACTATATACAGTGATAAGCAGGGTGTTCTAGTGATGATAGATAATCAGTTCTCACCTCTCCTGTGTTCTCTCCTGTCCTTATACTATATACAGTGATAAGCAGGATGTTCTAGTGATGATAATCAGTCCTGACCTCTCCTGTCCTTATACTATATACAGTGATAAGAATGGTGTTCTAGTGATGATAATCAGTTCTCACCTCTCCTGTGTTCTCTCCTGTCCTTATACTATATACAGTGATAAGCAGGGTGGTCTAGTGATGATAGATAATCAGTTCTCACCTCTCCTGTGTTCTCTCATGTCCTTATACTATACACAGTGATAAGCAGGGTGTTCTAGTGATGATAGATAATCAGTTCTCACCTCTCCTGTGTTCTCTCCTGTCCTTATACTATACACAGTGATAAGCAGGGTGTTCTAGTGATGATAATCAGTTCTCACCTCTCCTGTGTTCTCTCCTGTCCTTATACTATATACAGTGATAAGCAGGGTGTTCTAGTGATGATAGATAATCAGTTCTCACCTCCCCTGTGTTCTCTCCTGTCCTTATACTATATACAGTGATAAGCAGGATGTTCTAGTGATGATAATCAGTCCTGACCTCTCCTGTGTTCTCTCTTGTCCTTATACTATATACAGTGATAAGCAGGGTGTTCTAGTGATGATAATCAGTCCTGACCTCTACTGTGTTCTCTCCTGTCCTTATACTATATACAGTGATAAGCAGGGTGTTCTAGTGATGATAATCAGTTCTCACCTCTCCTGTGTTCTCTCCTGTCCTTATACTATATACAGTGATAAGCAGGGTGGTCTAGTGATGATAGATAATCAGTTCTCACCTCTCCTGTGTTCTCTCATGTCCTTATACTATACACAGTGATAAGCAGGGTGTTCTAGTGATGATAGATAATCAGTTCTCTCCTCTCCTGTATTCTCTCCTGTCCTTATACTATATACAGTGATAAGCAGGATGTTCTAGTGATGATAGATAATCAGCTCTCACCTCTCCTGTGTTCTCTCCTGTCCTTATACTATACACAGTGATAAGCAGGGTGTTCTAGTGATGATAATCAGTTCTCACCTCTCCTGTGTTCTCTCCTGTCCTTATACTATATACAGTGATAAGCAGGATGTTCTAGTGATGATAATCAGTCCTGACCTCTCCTGTGTTCTCTCTTGTCCTTATACTATATACAGTGATAAGCAGGGTGTTCTAGTGATGATAGATAATCAGTTCTCACCTCTCCTGTGTTCTCTCCTGCCCTTATACTATACACAGTGATAAGCAGGGTGTTCTAGTGATGATAGATAATCAGTTCTCACCTCCCCTGTGTTCTCTCCTGTCCTTATACTATATACAGTGATAAGCAGGATGTTCTAGTGATGATAATCAGTCCTGACCTCTCCTGTGTTCTCTCTTGTCCTTATACTATATACAGTGATAAGCAGGGTGTTCTAGTGATGATAATCAGTCCTGACCTCTACTGTGTTCTCTCCTGTCCTTATACTATATACAGTGATAAGCAGGGTGTTCTAGTGATGATAATCAGTTCTCACCTCTCCTGTGTTCTCTCCTGTCCTTATACTATATACAGTGATAAGCAGGGTGTTCTAGTGATGATAGATAATCAGTTCTCACCTCTCCTGTGTGCTCTCCTGTCCTTATACTATATACAGTGATAAGCAGGGTGTTCTAGTGATGATAGATAATCAGTTCTCACCTCTCCTGTGTTCTCTCCTGTCCTTATACTATATACAGTGATAAGCAGGGTGTTCTAGTGATGATAGATAATCAGTTCTCACCTCTCCTTTGTTCTCTCCTATACCTTATACAAGAAAGCTTCATGCTTCTCCAGGGCCGTTAGTTACAGTGCCTGAAAACTTTGCTACACATGCTCAGTATTATGTCCCTCCTCTAAGAATGAGAGGACATTCACTACTGGGAATGCCTGTGGTCATCTCAGACCACTGCTAGACAGAACAGGAAGACAGCAGTAAAGTAACTCAGGTGCCCACATCCTGCTATGGAAAGAATCATACCTAGCTGCTCCCCACTGCTCTGGTCCTGAGTGCGGTTTGCTTAATTTGGCACCGTCATGATCATCAGCTCCACTGCAGCCAATAACTGGGAGAAGGGAAGTAAATAAATCACAGACTTCAAAATGAACACATTGTTGGAGATACAACAGCTTTTGGCTTGATCTATTGCTATAGTGACTTCTGCTGATTTGACTGCAGTTTATTGTTGTGACACTAGATGTCGCTGTTACTAATAACTTGTAGTTTCTCTATACATTTCTATAATTTGTTGTATTTCCTGTACATTGAGGTTAACTCACTGATTTCTTTTTCCTGTCTGTGCCATTCACCATGTAAGGTGACCTACAGTTATTGCATGCATGTTCCAATAAACCCAGTTCCTAATTTCATCTTCATGGAGGACAATGCTCCAGCTCATCAAGGTCCATCATTAGGGAATGGCTGCTGGAGCTTGGGGTCCTCAAATGGAGTGGCCTGCACTTTTTCCAGACCTGAATCCCATTGAAAATCTATGGGATCAGCTGAGTCCCTTGTAGAGGTTCGTAACTCTGTGCCTCAGAACCTCAATGACCTGACGGCCGCCCTTCAAGAACAGTGGGATGCCGTGCCTCAGCAGACAATAAGTCAACTTGTGAAAAGCAGGAGACGTCGTTATAAATCTATAATTGATGCACAAGGCCACATGACAAGTTCCTGAGACACTGACATTTTGTGGCTTTTGTTCCAATAAATTGTTTGATATGATGAAATCCCCATTGCATTCTTTTAATTAAATGTCCGACATTCATGATATAATGGAGGACATGATGTTACAGAGGACAGACAGTCACTGGAGGACATGATGTTACAGAGAACAGTCACTGGAGGACATGATGTTACAGAGAACAGACGGTCACTGGAGGACATGATGTTACAGAGGACAGACGGTCACTGGAGGACATGATGTTACAGAGGACAGACGGTCACTGGAGGACATGATGTTACAGAGGACAGACGGTCACTGGAGGACATGATGTTACAGAGGACAGACGGTCACTGGAGGACATGATGTTACAGAGGACAGACAGTCACTGGAGGACATGATGTTACAGAGGACAGACAGTCACTGGGAGGACATGATGTTACAGAGGACAGACAGTCACTGGAGGACATGAATGTTACAGAGGACAGTCACTGGAGGACATGATGTTACAGAGGACAGACAGTCACTGGAGGACATGATGTTACAGAGGACAGACAGTCACTGGAGGACATGATGTTACAGAGGACAGACAGTCACTGGAGGACATGATGTTACAGAGGACAGACGGTCACTGGAGGACATGATGTTACAGAGGACCAGACAGTCACTGGAGGACATGATGTTAACAGAGGACAGACAGTCACTGGAGGACATGATGTTACAGAGGACAGACAGTCACTGGAGGACATGATGTTACAGAGGACAGACAGTCACTGGAGGACATGATGTTACAGAGGACAGACAGTCACTGGAGGACATGATGTTACAGAGGACAGACAGTCACTGGAGGACATGATGTTACAGAGGACAGACAGTCACTGGAGGACATGATGTTACAGAGGACAGACAGTCACTGGAGGACATGATGTTACAGAGGACAGACAGTCACTGGAGGACATGATGTTACAGAGGACAGACAGTCACTGGAGGACATGATGTTACAGAGGACAGACAGTCACTGGAGGACATGATGTTACAGAGGACAGTCACTGGAGGACATGATGTTACAGAGGACAGACAGTCACTGGAGGACATGATGTTACAGAGGACAGTCGCTGGAGGACATGATGTTACAGACAGCATAATAATAGGACCCGGGCTCCACACTGGACGGTTTCAGGAGGTCTCCTCAGTAACTATAACCCCCAGCGTGCAGCGAATCTCTACTCAACTGATCAGTACTTACCTTCTATCGGGGCCACACGCCGAGAGGTTCTCATGAGTCCCCAGCAAGGGGCCTGTGTGAATGTATCCGGGGGCCACAGCCAGTGAGGGCTATATCTGTGTATATATATCACCTCTGTATACGGGGCCGGTGTGAACGTATCCGGGGGCCACAGCCAGCGAGATATGTGTATATATATATATCCTCTATATACAGGGCCAGTGGGAATGTATCCTGGGGGCTCTGCTGATGGCTGATACCAGAGAGAAGAAGAGGCTCCAGACACCACTGCAGTGACTACCAACCAGGACCTGCTCTGTATCTGCTGCACTGCAAGAGCTGAAGGACCTGGGATGATGTCATCATCATGTGATCAGTGAAGGGGTGGAGCTTTGTATGACGTAGAAGAAAATGGAGAACCAATGGATTCATTGTGGGAGTGAAGGAAATTTTGGGAGTTGTACCTCCTCCTATAATGTCCTCTGATATCACATAATAACGGGTGAACATGCTGGGAGTTGTAGTCCTCTCCTCTTCTACCTCCCCCTGTAATGTCCTCTGATACCACATAATAACGGGCTAGACATGCTGGGAGTTGTAGTCCTCTCCTCTTCTACCTCCCCCTGTAATGTCCTCTGATACCACATAATAACGGGCTGGACATGCTGGGAGTTGTAGTCCTCTCCTCTTCTACCTCCTCCTGTAATGTCCTGTGATATCACATAATAACAGGCTGGGCATGCTGGAAGTTGTAGTCCTCTCCTCTTATACCTCCTCCTATGACGCCATTGCAGGTGGTAAATTATGGTACTCAATCGGACAGCCAGGTGGGCTGGGAAGCTGTGGTGGCAGTGGGACACCATGACATATGAGGAAGTCTAGCAATCCAGTCCAAGCATGCCAGTGTTCGAAGTGAAACCTGAGGGTGTAAAACTGGGCCTGTGCGCACAGTGCACCGAAATATACTCAGGTCATGCACTTTTCTGACAAGGACTTCTAAGCCTATACCAAATAACAACTCCACGACAGCAATGCCGTCTGGGGAAGAAGAATGGTGATAACCACCTGAACTAGAGCCAGTCCCCTTGGAAAGAAGGGAAGCACCAGTTGTGTATCAAGAGAAGACTTATGGTCCACCTGTGGAGTCTTCAGCTGATCTAAGACATTCGCAGCATACTAACTTTGGGAGGATGCCTTCCCCTTAAGACGACTATGTCCTGGGTACTCAAGTTGCTTAAAGAGACAGCACCCGTATTGAATATAAATGTACCTGTTTCACAAGTATAAGAGCTTGTCAAAAGCCGTTCCAATGTTCCTCAGTTGTTGGAGTGAGTTTGTCGCCCTCGACCTGCATACCTTACACACGCACCATCCCAGAAGTAGTGATAGGAGGGCACGGTGTCCGGAGGAGGTTCCATCTCTACTAAAGTTATTGAAAATGTGTCCGATGTCCTGTGTCTCCACATCACCCTGTTACAATAAGTGAAATTTACCTACTGGCGGGCTAAAATAGACTACCTAATCCTTACCTGTTATTATTTGGGTGCGTAGTGCGCGCTAGCCTGTGGTAGAGCACAACAGCTTACAATATTATTCCATACTATAATATCCCCCCCAATAACTGATCCAATAGCACGTGCCTATAGTGTTTCTCCTGAATAAACACCAGCCTGGCCTGAATTAGTTGTGAAGCTTCTCAGCTTTTAGGTGTGAACTAACACTTCAAACGTGAAGTCCTTGTTAGGAGCCGTTAACAGCACTTGTGGCCTGACACAAACAGCGAATCTAATTCGCTAACTTAAAAAAAATAATGGTTGTTCTGCGAACATTCCTGCAGAAATTATGAACATACAGTCTAACCGTTATTAAAAGTACGTTACTGAACTGAATACGTAAGCACTTTAGCGTATAAAGTGCGTATGAATCCTTAGCGTACTATTGTCTCGCGATTGCATCATTACGCACGCCGCGGCGTACAGTCCTCAGAGGCAGTCCATATGAGCTAGAAAAATAAGGTGCTCACTGCTAGCTATGCAGCTAAGTGTATAATTTACCAAAACCACTGTACAATAAGTGCATAATAGGACACATTGCAGTACCTGAAAAAGAACACACAATGGGCTAAAGTGCTTGAACGTTTCTGAACCTATAAAAACATTATTGTTAAAATACTGCAGACATAATTATGCAAACATTTTAGTGCAATCAATTTCACATTTGCAAGCATAATAGGCTCAGATATACATTTGAGTCTCATTACTTGGCTGCTTGGCATTAAACACTGGAACACATAGTCCAAAATTCAATTGTAATCCACATGAGGTAATTTTGTAATCCAAACAGGTAATCCACATGGATAATATAAAAGAGCAGCAAATAGAGAACCCTTTTTGCAAAGGGGGCTCCCAAATAACCTGAGAAGGAGGAAAATAGGCACGCTTAGGCGCAACTGGGACTTTTCTGCAGAATGGGAGGAGTCCTGACAAGCCATGTCCATCTGGGTGAGTCAAACAGGGGGCAATAAAAAGAAGATAAATTAAAAATGTGCCAACTACCTCTCCACTCCCATAGGTCCAGACCATGAAGTGTCCTTTAAGTCAGCCAGACAGACAGTTGTAGAAGAGTTCCTCAGATAAGGCACCTGAACTCCTCCTCACTGCTACTGATGCTAAATGACATAAGAGGACGCTCCTGCCTCCTGTAGGCCAGGCTGGCTACCGTTGTTGAGCTCCACTGCCCTCTGCTACTTGAATTTGGACTTGACTGGGTGGTCACACTGGTGAGCGCTTCTACCTTCACCTTTCCAGATCCTGCCGGGACAGCAGAGGTAAGGATATCTGGCTGCAGCGGTTCAGGCAAGGCTGCACCCAAGGAAGAACTGCCAGCTCCCTGGGCTGCTGCTGATGCCATTTTCCACGGTAGCTGGTACTGGATCACCGTGGGCTGCTGGATCATCTGGCCAGATCTCGTCTGGCGATGCAGGGACCAGGGACTTGGTCAATGACGTTACCCTGGTAGCAAAGGGGCCTTTCAGGGATGCCTTGGTGGTATATTTGACCTGATCCCCCACGTATAGGCTGTGATGGGCTTGGGAAAGGTAAAGCCATTTAACAGAACTATGGCATAAGAAGTACTCCTGTCCATCCTCATCGTCTGTGAGGAAGTCACTGCCTCTCTCCACTGAAAACCAGGTGACAGTTCCTTTGCGCATTTCCAGCGTAGGGTCTCCTGGCCTCGGATGGTCAAGCATTTGGATGACCCAGTCCTCTACCGCTTTCTTATAGTCCCATAGGGTCTGGGCATGGGCTGTCACTGATGCAGGCATGATGGGATTCTGCCGCATAGAAGATGTTCTCCTCCTGGACGGTGGAGTAGACGCTCCAGCCGCCTCCACCACACCACACCGGTGCCCTTGCGATTCTCCGGGTCACTTGTGCCACTCTGATCTCTTCAAGCCTCTCCAGTGGTTCGGGGTCGCTACCCCACACCAACTCTCCCCACTTTGGACGTACTTGGGGCGCCATACTGTCTTGTTCACTGCTGGCTGGAACTGGATAGGAGGGCGGAGTAATGAGGGAGGAGTCTTCACTCCCTATCCTTGCAAACAGAAAGTTTCCAGTGGGCCAGGCTGGTTTTTCCCACTTCTGAGGGGGACATATGCTCACTTTCCCGCTCTTGAGGTGGTGTATTGTCATTTGGGCCGGGGGGCAGAAGAATGTGTATGTAGAGTCAGCATACAAGATTTTAATAACATTTAATATTCATATGAAGAAAATCTGAAAAAATCTGGCTGCTGCTGCCTTCCTCCCCAAGCTTTGTAACTCCACCTGCTGAGAGTTGAACATTACACGAATCCAGCAATACAGTCCTTTTTAGCTATGCTTAGGAAACAGAGGCCTCTTGTGGCCAAACAGCAGAATGTCAGTCCAAATCATTTAACTTCATTTACATGAATACAATGTTCACAAAACATTTTTTTCCCCTAAAGTGGGGAAAATTGACTTTTACCTCACAGAGGTTTTGCCTTCCTCTGGATCAACTTGTAGGAAAACAGGCCAAACTAGATGGACAGAGGACTTTTTTCAGCCTTATAAACTATGTTACTAAAATGAGTATGTGTAGAACAATAATAGTTTCTTCTTGGTGTGAATTCTCTAAGGAGCATCACATTTTTATTTAGTAGTAAAGATTTTTTCTCATATAGCACATCAAAATTGTTTCAGCCCTGTGTGAATTCTCTCATGAGTTACAAGATTTGTACAGCATTTCACACATTGTGAACATGAATACATCTTCTCTTCTCTCCTGTGTGAACTTTCTCATGCCGAATAAGTTTTGATTTAACTGCAAAGCATTTCCCACATACTGAACATGAAAACAGCTTCTCTCCAGTGTGAATTCTCTGATGTATAACAAGATGTGATTTATATATAAAACTTTTCACAGGAAAATGGCCTCTCTCCTGTGTGAATTCTCTCATGTATAACAAGGCTTGATTTACTTATAAAACATTTTCCACATACAGAACATATACATGTTTTCTGCACTGTGTGAATTCTCTGATGATAGTTGAGTTTGGCTTTAGTAAAGAAGCATTTCCCACATTCTGAACACGAAAATGGCTTCTCTCCGGTGTGAGCTCTCTCATGTGTGATATGACTTGACACATCTCTAAAATATTTTCCACATACTGAACAGGAATATGGTTTCTCTCCTGTGTGAATTCTCTGGTGTGTAACAAGATTTGACCTTTGTCTAAAACATTTCCCACATGCTGAATATGAATATGGCTTCTCTCTTGTGTGAATTCACTGATGATTCTTGAGGTTGGTGTTACTATTAAAACATTCCCCACATTATGAATATGGCATCTCTCCTGTGTGAATTCACTGATGACTCTCTAGCTTTGCTTTAGTACTAAAACATTTCCCACAATTGGAACACAAAAATGGCTTCTCTCCTGTGTGAGTTCTCTCATGTGTTACAAGACTGGATGTATCTGTAAAACATTTTCTACATAATGAACATGAATATAGCATCTCTCCTGTGTGACTTTTCTCATGTCTAATAAGACTCGATTTATCTTTAAAACATTTCTCACATTCTGAACATGGATGTGGTGTCTTTCCTATGAGTTAGCTGATGTTTAACAAGACCTGATTTCTGGGAAAAAAACATCTCCCACACTGAAAACACGAAAATGGCTTCTCTCCTGTATGAATACTTTTGTGTGTACAGTCATGGCCAAAAGTTTTGAGAATGATACAAATACTAATTTTTACAAAGTCTACTGCTTCAGTTTTTATAATGGCAATTTGCATATACTCCAGAATGTTATAAAGAGTGATCAGCTTAACAGCAATTACTTTCAAAGTCAATATTTGCCTAGAAAATGAACTTTATCTCCCAAAACACATTTCAACATCATTGCAGCCCTGCCTTAAAAGGACCAGCTAACATCGTTTCAGTGATTGCTCCATTAACACAGGTGTGGGTGTTGATGAGGACAGGGCTTGAGATCAATCTGTCATGATTAAGTAAGAATGACACCACTGGACACTTTAAAAGGAGGCTGGTGCTTGGCATCATTGTTTCTCTTCTGTTAACCATGGTTATCTCTAAAGAAACACGTGCAGTCATCATTGCACTGCACAAAAATGGCCTAACAGGGAAGAGTATCGCAGCTAGAAAGATTGCACCTCAGTCAACAATCTATCGCATCATCAAGAACTTCAAGGAGAGAGGTTCCATTGTTGCCAAAAAGGCTCCAGGGCGCCCAAGAAAGACCAGCAAGTGCCAGGACCGTCTCTTAAAAGTGTTTTAGCTGCGGGATCGGGCTACCAGCAGTGCAGAGCTTGCTCAGGAATGGCAGCAGGCAGGTGTCAGTGCATCTGCACGCACTGTGAGGTGGAGACTCTTGGAGCAAGGCCTGGTCTCAAGGAGGGCAGCAAAGAAGCCACTTCTCTCCAGAAAAAACATCAGGGACAGACTGATATTCTGCAAAAGGTACAGGGAGTGGACTGCTGAGGACTGGGGAAAAGTCATTTTCTCTGATGAATCCCCTTTTCCATTGTTTGGGACATCTGGAAAACAGCTTATTCGGAGAAGACGAGGTGAGCGCTACCACCAGTCTTGTCTCATGCCAACTGTAAAGCATCCTGAAACCATTCATGTGTGGGGTTGCTTCTCAGCCAAGGGAATCGGCTCTCTCACAGTCTTGCCTAAAAACACAGCCATGAATAAAGAATGGTACCAGAATGTCCTCCGAGAGCAACTTCTCCCAACCGTCCAAGAGCAGTTTGGCAAACAACAATGCCTTTTCCAGCATGATGGAGCACCTTGCCATAAAGCAAAAGTGATAACTAAATGGCTCAGGGAACAAAACATAGAGATTTTGGGTCCATGGCCTGGAAACTCCCCAGATCTTAATCCCATTGAGAACTTGTGGTCAATCATCAAGAGACGGGTGGACAAACAAAAACCTACAAATTCTGACAAAATGCAAGCATTGATTGTGCAAGAATGGACTGCTATCAGTCAGGATTTGGTCCAGAAGATGATTGAGAGCATGCCAGGGAGAATTGCAGAGGTCCTGAAGAAGAAGGGTCAACACTGCAAATATTGACTTGCTGCATTAACTCATTCTAACTGTCAATATAAGCTTTTGTTACTCATAATATGATTGCAATTATATTTCTGTATGTGATAAAAACATCTGACAAACACACATAAAAACCAGAGGGCAGCAGATCATGTGAGAATAGAAGATTTCTGTCATTCTCAAAACTTTTGGCCATGACTGTATATAGGTTTGAGTGGCTTTTTGTAAACTGTTTTCCACATTCCCCACACTGATATCTTTCACCCCCTTTCTGTCTTGCACTTGTGGTAACAATCTGTGATTGGTCTGGAGAAGTCTCCTCATGATCAGTCACTAGGAAGTTCCTCATGGTTAGGGCTCATGCACACGGCCGTCCGCAATACACGGGCACCGGCCGTGTGCAGCCCGCATCATGGATCACTTCAATTGGTAAGCAATTCCGGAGATGCGGGACGGAGGCACGGATCGGAAAACCATGGAAGCACTACGAAGTGCTTCCGTGGTGTTTCTGGCCGTGCCTCCGCACCACAAAAAAGTAGTGCATGCACTACTTTTTGCATTGCGGACCATCGGATGTGGGTCGCGGACTCCATTCAAGTGAATGGGTCCGCGATCCGAATGTGGTGGCCTCACGGTCAGTGCCCGTGCATTGTGGATCGCAAATTGCGGTCCACAGCACAGGCACTGAGAGCACATGTTCGTGTGCATGAGCCCTTAGGAGGATTATATGATAGATCTGTTCTGTGCCATCCTGGATGTATATTATGTTTAAGGCTACACAACGACACAATGTCGCACGACAATTTTTATAATGGAAGTCTATGGTGTCGCACTGCGACATGCTGCAGGATGGATTTTTTGTGACCGTCGTGTTGCAGTCGCAGCATCTCGCAGTGCGACACCATAGACTTCCATTATAAAAATTGTCGTGCCACATTGGTGCGTCACAATCCCGTCGTGTAGCCCTGGCCTAAAAAAAAAACACCAAAATACTAAAACTTTAACCCTTTGGATACTGGAGGTTTTTTTGGTTTCGAGTTTTCATTTTTCTTCCCTATTTTCAATGAGCCATAGTCTTTTTATATTTCCGTTCACATAGCTCTATGAGGGCTCATTATTTTGCAGGACAAGTTGTACTTTCTAATGCCGCCATTAATTATGGCATAAAATATAGTGGGAAGTGGTAAAAAAAAATTCCAAATGGGGTAGAATTAGAAAAAAAAATGCAATTCCTCCACAGTTTTCCGGGTTTTGTTCCCACAGCGTTCTGTTTGCGGCAAAACTGAGCCATGCCCTTCATTCTCTGGGTCAGTACGATTACAGCGATACCCCACATGTGTAGGCTTGTTGTGTTTAAATAGTGTAAAAATAAGTCTAAACTTTGAAAAAAATGTTACATCCACAGAGCTGTTTAGGGGCTCATTTTTTGCGGAACAATCAGTAGTTTTATTGATACCATTTTGAAGCCTGCGTGACTTTTTGATCACATTTTATTATCATTTTTGGGTAGAAGCACTGAAAATTTGCCGTTTTTAGGTATTATATTGTTTAATTATATGGAAAGGGGGGCGATTTAAACTTTTATTTTTTATATATTTTTTAACATTTTTGTGATTTTAAGCATCATATATGAGCCTATAAATAATGTTTTTGAATTTTTCATTTTGAACTATCAGTGATTTTTAACCCTTTCACTCCCGGAGGTTTTTTCGGTTATGCATTTTCGTTTTGCGCTCCCTGCCTTCAAACAGCCATAACTCTTTTATTTTTCTGTTCACATAGCTGTATGAGGGCTTGTTTTTTGCGGGACAAGTTGTACTTTCCAACACCACCATTTAATATTGCATACGGTGTAGTGGGAAGTGGGGAAAAAATTCCAAATCAGGTGAAATTGCAAAGAAAACGCTATTCCGCTACAGTTCTACGGGTTTCTTATTTACAGCGTTCGATGTGCATTAAAACTGATCCATTACTTTCATTCTACTGGTCAGTACGAATCCGGCAATACCTAATATGTATAGTTTTTCCTGCGTTTAGATGGTGATAAAATAATTAGAAAGTTGCCCTTTTTTTTTCCGTCATATCTTGACTCCTATAACTTTTTGGTATTTACCGTATTTTTCGCCCTATAAGACGCACCGGCCCATAAGACGCACCTAGGTTTTAGTGTAGGAAAATAAGAAAAAAATATTTTTCATCAGATCCTCTTATCAGACCCCCATATCAGCCCCCTGTGCCCCCATACCATCTCACTGTGCTCCCACCAGACCTCAGATCAGCAGAATGTGCCCCCATCAGACCTCAGATCAGCAGAATGTGCCCCCATCAGACCTCAGATCAGCAGAATGTGCCCCCATCAGACCTCAGATCAGCAGAATGTGCCCCCATCAGACCTCAGATCAGCAGAATGTGCCCCCATCAGACCTCAGATCAGCAGAATGTGCCCCCATCATACCTCAAATCAGCAGAATGTGCCCCCATCAGACCTCAAATCAGCAGAATGTGCCCCCATCAGACCTCAGATCAGTGTATTGTGCCCCCATCAGACCTCAGAGCAACAGTATGTGCCCCCATCAGACCTCACATCAGCAGAATGTGCCCCCATCAGACCTCAGATCAGCAGAATGTGCCCCCATCAGACCTCAGATCAGCATATTGTGTCCCCAACAGACCTCAGATCAGCATATTGTGCCCCCAACAGACCTCAGATTAGCGTTTTGTGCCCCCATCAGACCTCAGATTAGCGTTTTGTGCCCCCATCAGACCTCAGATTAGCGTTTTGTGCCCCCATCAGACCTCAGATTAGCGTCTTGTGCCCCTATCAGACCTCAGATCAGCCCACCCAGCCACTTAAAGACCATACTTACCTGTTCTGCGCTGCCGTCCGGTCCCACGCTCCGCGCTCCTCTCTCTTCCCTGCCGGCACGCACTATGACCTGACGCTGCAGTAAGTAAGTAGCGGCAAGTCTCTGCTGTTAGAAACAGCAGAGACTTGCCGGCCATGACGCCCGCCGCACTTGTGAGCGGGCGCCATGTGCCCGCATCGCCCCAGCGCTGGGAGTGTAAGGGTTAAAATGCAATTTTATGTCATGCTTGCTCATTTCTTATCCTGGCCTGCCATCTGGCTTACAGCGTTCAGATCAAGCGCAGGCATCTTGCGCTTCCGGGTTTTAGCACAGTTCGATGCAGTGATCTCACTTGATCATGGCATCTAATGCCTTTAATTACCGCGATCGGCATTATTGCCAGTTGCAGTAAGTAGCTGCAGGTCTCTGCTGTTTCAAACAGCAGAGATCTGCCGGTCATGATGCCCGCTGCACGCGCGAGCGGGCGTCAGGTTCACACATCGCTCCAGCAATGTACGGTGCTGGTAGTAAAAGGGTTAAATCAACCCTTCCCCAATTTTACATATAAAATATATAAATAATAAACATATTACAGATCGCCAAGCACGAAAAAGTGTGAACTATAAAAATATAAAAAAATACCTACTATGCAATGAACGGCGAAACAGGAAAAAAATGCGCGATACGCCATTTTTAGTCACCTTGTACCCCTCTAAAAATAGGTTAAGACTGTTCTATTATGGGCCGGACCTTCCATAAAATGCGGAATGCAAGCGGCTTTTCTGGTGTGTTTTTTTTTTCCTGCGTGGTATCAAGTAGCGCAATACTTTATGGTATCCAATCGAAATTTTGGTATTATGACAAAACTACTATGGAATAAGGATGTGTTCACACCACGTCTGAGCCTTCCATCAGAGGTAGATATCAGGAGGGTTTCCTAACGTAGATCTCTGATAGAAGGATGTGACGTCTCCCTGTACAGTCCTATCATTCTATATAGTCCTACAGGGGCAGACGTCACCCATAAGCCCCATGTATACGGCACGGCCCAGGTTTTCCTGCAGGATCCTCTGTATAATGATGGAGGCCAGGGGCAGGTGTAAATGTATCCTGGGGCCACAGCCAGCGAGGGCTGTATAAATATATATATATATATATATATCCTCTGTATACAGGGGCCGGTGTGAATGTATTCTAGGGCCACAGCCAGCGAGGGCTGTATATATATATATATCCTCTGTATACAGGGCCAGTGTAAATGTATCCTGGGGCCACAGCCAGCGAGGGCTGTATATATATATATCCTCTGTATATGGGGCCGGTGTAAATGTATCCTGGGGCCTCAGTCAGCGAAGGCTGTATATATATATATCCTCTGTATACAGGGGCCGGTGTAAATGTATCCTGGGGCCACAACCAGTGAGGGCTGTATATATATATATATCCTCTGTATACAGGGGCCGGTGTGAATGTATCCTGGGGGCCACAGCCAGCGAGGGCTGTATGTATATATATATATATATCTCCTCTGTATACAGGGGCCGGTGTGACTGTATCCTGGCCTGGGGGCCACAGCCAGCGAGGGCTGTATATATATCCTCTGTATACAGGGGCCGGTGTGAATGTATCCTGGGGGGCCACAGCCAGCGAGGGCTGTATATATATATAAATATATCCTCTGTATACAGGGCCAGTGTGAATGTATCCTGGGGCCACAGCCAGCGAGGGCTGTATATATATATCCTCTGTATACAGGGACCAGTGTGAATGTATCCTGGGGGCCACAGCCAGTGAGGGCTGAATATATATGTATATATATCTCCTCTGTATACAGGGGCCAGTGTGAATGTATCCTGGGGCCACAGCCAGTGAGGGCTACACATATATATATACTCTGTATACAAGGGCTAGTGTGAATGTATCCTGGGGCCACAGGCAATGAGGGCTACACATATATATATATCCTCTGTATCCTGGGGTCACAGCCAGCGAGGGCTGTATATATATATATATATATATATATATATATATATATATAATCTCCTCTGTATACGGGGCCTGTGTGAATGTATCCAGGGTGCCACAGCCAGCGAGGGCTGTATATATATCTATATCTCCTCTGTATACAGGGGCCGGTGTGACTGTATCCTGGGGGCCACAGCCAGCGAGGGCTACCTGATGCTCCGCCTGTGATAAAGCCTCCTACTGCTCAGCTCCGCCTCCTCATATCACATGACCGTAACCTCTTCAAAGGTCCTCTCTCTCTCTCAACACAACCCAATCAAATGCTGAGCTCCGCCCCTCTCGGTCAGATCACATGACGTTGACGTAATCAGAGGGCTTTCCCTATTTGATTGCTACGCTCCACCCCTCATAGCTCCTAAGAGTGACGTCTCCGCAGGTCCTTCCCCACTTCCTCTTTCAACTATTAAACTCCGCCCCTCCCGGTCCGATCACATGATGTCGACGTCACCACAGGTCCTTCCGCTCTTTTCCCGTTCCACCCCATAGAAGGTGTTCGGGATGGCTGATGAGCGGCCGCGGAGATCGCGGGGTAAGAGGAGCAGTGCGCTGTGTACACACGTGGTGTTCCAGGGGTGGTCAGGGATGATGTCACCACCCCCTCCTCGCGGGGCCTGTGAAGGGGAGAGCAAAGACCTGCCCCTGCCGTCCTTTCTGCGCCCCACATCTAGATTTGTAGTCTGGACAGGGTCACGTGCACAGCTGCAGCCAATGCGCACTGATCTGGGGGGACCCCTCACCCTGAGGTCGGGCATTGGGGATTTATCATTTTATTAACGTTTTGTAGCGGTGTAAAGTCGTAGACGTCCTGGTAAGTGGCATCTTTACCTTATTGTAATGTCCCACGCGCTTCCGGCCGCGGGAATCACTGCATAAAACAATGCTCTGTGATTGGCTGCAGTGGTCACATGACCCTTCCATGCTGCAAGATTACATGGAGGGGCCAGAGGCGGAGCAGTAGAGGAATCCTGGACCGACCCTTTAAGGCCCGGGGCCCCTCTGGGTGACGGTTAATAGTTTTTTATTAGAAATTTTCGGCCTTTCCTCTTCTGCACTCTCAGGACCTGACATCCGTCCTTTACATCTCCCCTGACGCTGATCTGCAGCCGCTTATCTTTACTTAACCCTCTCACTTCCGGAGGTATTTTGTTTTTTTTGTTTGATTTTGCGTTTTCATTTTTCTTCCCTATCTTCCTTGAGCCATAACTTTTTTATTTTTCCATTCACAAAACTGTATGAGGACTTATTGTTGCGGGACCATTTAATTCGCAGCAAAACTTCCCCACGCCCTTCATTCTCTGCGTCAGTACGATTACAATGATACCACATATGTAGAGGGTTTTTATGTCTAAATAGTGTAAATATGAATTTAAACTAAAAAAAAAAAACACATTTTTTCCATCGCCATATTGTGACCACCATAACTTTTTTTATACTTATATCTACTGTGCTGTGGGGGGCTCATTTTTTGCGGGACAGTCCAGTTTTTATTGATACCATTTAGTTTTTGATCACATTTTATTATTTATTTTTTTGGGTGAGAGAAGCAATGAAAAAAATGGCAAATTGACCATTTTGACCCATTTTTCAATTATCAATTTGTCGTATTTTAATATTTTTTTAAATATTTTAATAGTATGGGTGTTTTCAGTCATGGCGATGCCCATAATGTTTATATTTATTGTTATTTAGGTATTTTTTTATTATTATATGGAAAGGGGGATGATTTAAAGTTTTTATATATTTTTATATATTTTTTTATATAGCTTTTAACTATAAAAATTTGTAATGATTTTGAAGCACATATATGAGCCTTTACATTCTTTTTTTTCATTTTGTACAATAAGGGATTTTTAAAATGAGTTTATGACCTGCCATCTGGTGGCCAAAATAAGAATTGCAGTATGAATACTATCAGCCTCTTCAGCGAGCCTGATAGTATTCAGAGCAACTGCCGACAGCCCCATTGGCCGCATTAGGGTTTTTGCGGGTTTCTCACTTGATCACAGCATCTAAAGCCATTAATTACCACAATCAACATTATTGCCAGTTTGAAACAACAAAGACCTGCCGGCCAAGACGCCCGCTGCACGTGCGAGCATGCACCATGTTGGCACATGGCTCCAGCGCTACGACGCTGGTAGCGAAAGAGTTAAAGGGGAGGTCCCATTATAAAGACTTACCCCCTCCACTTAGGAGATAAACATATCAGTGGGGCTGGGGCCCCGACTATAATTCACTAACAAGAGGAAATGGAAAATTAAAATGTAACTTTTACTACAAAAGTTTAAAAGTGATGTGTTTGAAAAAGATAAATAGCAAATTGTACACCAGGGAAAAATAATAAAAATGATTAATACAAAATGTTCAGTACTTCCCACCTCCTTAGTGTAATGATAGGCTAGTATATTTCTTATATAAAGGGAGAGAAACTATTAGGCCCTGCCTGATCAAATTGGAGCACCCGCCCTGATAGGGGAGACCCCAACCGGAACTTGTCCCATGTGTCATGTCGGGACATGAGTGGGACTAGAGTAAGGGACATCGATTGGGGATAAGGCCGCGTCAGGGACAGGTTCTGGACGGGGTCTCCCCTATCAGGGCGGGTGCTCCGATTTGATCAGGCAGGGCCTAATAGTTTCCCTCCCTTTATCCTATAGGGTTACTATAATTAGGGACAGATAGAAAGGTCCCCACAAGTGTCTGCCTGGACTTCTGAACTTTCACAGAAGGACATCACCAACCTTAAGAAAGAAATATACCAGCCTATCGTTACACTAAAGAGGTGGGAAAAACTGAACCGTTTGATTTATTAATCATTTTTATTATTTTTTGCCTGGTGTATAATTTGTTATTAGTCTTTTTCAGGTATACAACTTTTTGTAGTAAAAGTTACATTTTAATTTTCCATTTCTTCTTGTTGGTGAATTATTGATAAGGGTCGAGGATTTTTGTCACAGCTAGTCATTGGCTGTTTTGGATATTTATTTTGGCCCCGACTATAACCAGAGTAGTTTTATCTCATAAACTATATAAATGTGGTATCTCAGTAATCGTACTGACCCAGAGAATGAAGAGATCAGGTCAGTTTTATCTAATAGGGAACACTGTAAAAACAAAACCTATAAAACTATATAAATGTGGTATCACCGTAATCGTACTGACCCGGAGAATGAAGAGAACAGGTCAGTTTTATCTCATAGAGAACGCTGTAAAAACAAAACCCATAGATCTATATAAATGTGGTATCACTGTAATCGTACTGACCTGGAGAATGAAGAGAACAGATCAGTTTTATCTCGTAGGAAACACTGTAAAAACAAAACCTATAAAACTATATAAATGTGGTATCACCGTAATCGTACTGACCCGGAGAATGAAGGGAACAGGTCAGTTTTATCTCATAGGGAACGCTGTAAAAACAAAACCCATAGATCTATATAAATGTGGTATCACTGTAATTGTACTGACCTGGAGAATGAAGAGAACAGGTCAGTTTTATCTCATAGGGAACGCTGTAAAAACAAAACCCATAAAACTATATAAATGTGGTATCACTGTAATCGTACTGACCTGGAGAATGAAGAGAACAGGTCAGTTTTATCTCATAGGAAACACTGTAAAAACAAAACCCATAAACTATATAAATGTGGTATCACTGTAATCGTACTGACCTGGAGAATGAAGAGAACAGATCAGTTTTATCTCATAGGGAACACTGTAAAAACAAAACCCATAAAACTATATAAATGTGGTATCACTGTAATCGTACTGACCCGGAGAATGAAGAGAACAGGTCAGTTTTATCTCATAGGGAACCCTGTAAATACAAAACCCATAAAACTATATAAATGTGGTATCACTGTAATCGTACTGACCCGGAGAATGAAGAGAACAGGTCAGTTTTATCTCATAGGGAACAATGTAATAACAAAACCCATAAGCTATATAAATGTGGTATCACTGTAATCGTACTGACCCGGAGAATATAGAGAACATGTCAGTTTTATCTCATAGTGAACACTGTAAAAACAAAACCCATAAAACTATATAAATGTGGTATCACTGTAATCATACCGACCCGGAGAATGAAGAGAATAGGTCAGTTTTATCTCATAGGGAACACTGTAAAAACAAAACCCATAAAACTATATAAATGTGGTATCACTGTAATCGTACTGAACCGGAGAATGAAGAGAACAGGTCAGTTTTATCTCATAGGGAACATTGTAAAAACAAAACGTATAAAACTATATAAATGTGGTATCACTGTAATCGTACTGACCTGGAGAATGAAGAGAACAGGTCAGTTTTATCTCATAGGGAACAATGTAATAACAAAACCCATAAAACTATATAAATGTGGTATCACTGTAATTGTACTGACCTGGAGAATGAAGAGAACAGGTCAGTTTTATCTCATAGGGAACGCTGTAAAAACAAAACCAATAAAACTATATAAATGTGATATCACTGTAATCGTATTGACCCTAAGAATGAAGGGAACAGATCAGTTTTATCTCATAGGGAATGCTGTAAAAACAAAACCCATAAAACTATATAAATGTGGTATCACTGTAATCGTACTGACCTGGAGAATGAAGAGAACAGGTCAGTTTTATCTCATAGGGAACACTGTAAATGCTAAACCCATAAAACTATATAAATGTGGTATCACTGTAATCATACCGACCCGGGGAATGAAGAGAACAGGTCAGTTTTATCTCATAGGGAACACTGTAAAAACAAAACCCATAAAACTATGTAAATGTGATATCACTGTAATCGTACTGACCCGGAGAAAGAAGGGAACAATTCATTTTTATCTCGTAGGAAACACTGTAAAAACTAAACTCATAAAAATATATAAATGTGGTATCACTGTAATCTTACTGACCTGGAGAATGAAGAGAACAGGTCAGTTTTATCTCATAGGGAACGGTGTAAAAACAAAACCTATAAAACTATATAAATGTGGTATCACTGTAATCGTACTGACCTGGAGAATGAAGAGAACAGATCAGTTTTATTTCATAGGGAACACAGTAAATACAAAACCTATAAAACTATATAAATGTGGTATCACTGTAATCGTACTGACCTGGAGAATGAAGAGAACAGGTCAGTTTTATCTCATAGGGAACACTGTAAATACAAAACCCATAAAACTATATAAATGTGGTATCACTGTAATCGTACTGACCTGGAGAATGAAGAGAACAGGTCAGTTTTATCTCATAGGGAACACTGTAAAAACAAAACCTATAAAACTATATAAATGTGGTATCACTGTAATCGTACTGACCTGGAGAATGAAGAGAACAGATCAGTTTTATTTCATAGGGAACACTGTAAATACAAAACCTATAAAACTATATAAATGTGGTATCACTGTAATCGTACTGACCTGGAGAATGAAGAGAACAGGTCAGTTTTATCTCATAGGGAACACTGTAAATACAAAACCCATAAAACTATATAAATGTGGTATCACTGTAATTGTACTGACCCGGAGAATGAAGAGAACAGGTCAGTTTTATTTCATAGGGAACACTGTAAATACACAACCCATAAAACTATATAAATGTGGTATCACTGTAATCGTACTGACCTGGAGAATGAAGAGAACAGGTCAGTTTTATCTCATAGGGAACACTGTAAAAACAAAACCCATAAAACTATTTAAATGTGGTATCACTGTAATTGTACCGACCTGGAGAATGAAGGAGAACAGGTCAGTTTTATCTAATGGGGAACGTATCAAGACCTGGGTAAATAGCCCAGCCAAATCTCTATCTATAGGAGGCTGTTCCAGGTCGTTTGCTTCTCATCATCACAGAGCAGGATTCTGGAGCATTGCCATCAAATCTCACAGCTAGTCTCCTTAAAGGGTTTCTTCAGGAATTAAGAAAATGGAAATCCTTAAATATTACTTTATTATAAATATATTCCTAAATACCTTTCATTAGTTATAGTGGCTCGTTTTGTCTGAGGAGCAATCATCTGGGGATTTAAATGGCCACCGTCCTATTAGTACACAGAAAACCTGTCCTAATCACACAGGAGGACAAAGTGCTTCAGAACACTGAGGTAAAGAGCTGCCTCCTCTCTGCTCTGCTTGTCAGGGATTATGACCCTGAATACAGATGATAAGATCTTCAGCAGAATCTCTGTAGGAATGGAGTCCATTCCATACTTTACACAACACTAGTCAGACCACACATGGAGTACTGTGTACAGTTCTGGGCTCCTGTGAATAAGGCAGACATAGCAGAGCTGGAGAGGGTTCAGAGGAGGGCAACTAAAGTAATAACTGAAATGGGTGGACTACAGCAGCGGTCCCCAACCACAGGGCCGCGGCCCAGGACCGGGCCCTGAATCGATGTCTGCCGGGCCGCGGCGGTGGCAGGGGACAAGGAGATAAGCGCTTCCATTGTGGAAGCGCTCATCTCCATAGTCATCTGTATCGCCTGTGCTGCGGTGGGGCAGGGGAGGGAGAGGCGTCTCCTCTGCCCGTTCCTCTGATAGGCTACAGGCACTAGGCCTACAGCCTATTAGAGGCCAGCTCAGGCGGTGCGATGACGTCATCGCGCCGCCTGAGCCGTGCAGAGCGGGACACAGGCTGGAGTAGGCCTGCATCGCAGTGCTGCCAGGCTGATGGAGGTAAGTATAAGTGTTTGTTTTTTTTTATTGTACAAAACTGAAGGAGAGGAGCACTATGGGCACTATAACTACTGTGTGGGGGCACTATGGGCACTATAACTACTGTGTGGGGGGCACTATGGGCACTATAACTACTGTGTGGGGGGCACTATAACTACTGTGTGGGGGGCACTATGGGCACTATAACTACTGTGTGGGGGCACTATGGGCACTATAACTACTGTGTGGGGGCACTATGGGCACTATAACTACTGTGTGGGGGCACTATGGGCACTATAACTACTGTGTGGGGGCACTATGGGCACTATAACTACTGTGTGGGGGCACTATGGGCACTATAACTACTGTGTGGGGGCACTATGGGCACTATAACTACTGTGTGGGGGCACTATGGGCACTATAACTACTGTGTGGGGGCACTATGGGCACTATAACTACTGTGTGGGGGCACTATGCTACTATAACTACTGTGTGGGGGCACTATGCTCCGCCCCCCAACAACCGCAGCGCCCCCCCATCCAACGACCCCCCCCCCCTTTGGGCCCTGGGGAAATTGTCTAGCGAGAAACCGGGCCTTGGTGCAAAAAAGGTTGGGGGCCACTGGACTACAGGACCCAGAAAGATTATCTATATTAGGGTTTTTTACTTAAAAAAAGACGACTGAGGGGAGATCTAATAACTATGTATAAATATATCAGAGGTCAGTACAGAGATCTCTCCCATCATCTATTTATCCCCAGGACTGTGACTGTAACGAAGGGACATCCTCTGCGTCTGGAGGAAAGAAGGTTTGTACACAAACATAGAAGAGGATTCTTTACTGTAAGAGCAGTGAGACTATGGACTCTGTACTGTAAGAGCAGTGAGACTATGGACTTTACAGTAAGAGCAGTGAGACTATGGACTCTCTACAGTAAGAGCAGTGAGACTATGGACTCTTTACTGTAAGAGCAGTGAGACTATGGACTCTACTGTAAGAGCAGTGAGACTATGGACTCTACTGTAAGAGCAGTGAGGCTATGGACTCTTTACAGTAAGAGCAGTGAGGCTATGGACTCTTTACAGTAAGAGCAGTGAGACTATGGACTCTCTACAGTAAGAGCAGTGAGACTATGGACTCTTTACAGTAAGAGCAGTGAGACTATGGGCTCTTTACTGTGAGAGCAGTGAGACCATCGGCTCTTTACTGTAAGAGCAGTGAGACTATGGACTCTTTAGTGTAAGAGCAGTGAGACTGGATTATTTACAGTAAGAGCAGTGAGATTATGGATTCTTTACAGTAAGAGCAGTGAGACTATGGACTCTACTGTAAGAGCAGTGAGACTATGGACTCTTTACTGTAAGAGCAGTGAGACTATGGACTCTAGTGTAAGAGCAGTGAGACTGGATTATTTACAGTAAGAGCAGTGAGATTATGGATTCTTTACAGTAAGAGCAGTGAGACTATGGACTTTTTACTGTAAGAGCAGTGAGACTATGGACTCTACTGTAAGAGCAGTGAGACTGTCGACCCTTTAGTGTAAGACCAGTCAGACTATGGACTTTTTACAGTAAAAGCAGTGAGACTATGGACTCTTTACTGTAAGAGCAGTGAGACTATGGACTCTTTACTGTAAGAGCAGTGAGACTATGAACTCTTTACTGTAAGAGCAGTGAGACTATGGACTTTTTACTGTAAGAGCAGTGAGACTATGGGCTCTTTACTGTAAGAGCAGTGAGACTATGGGCTCTTTACTGTAAGAGCAGTGAGACTATGGACTCATTACTGTAAGAGCAGTGAAACTATGGGACTCTTTACTGGAAGAGCAGTGAGATTATTACGACTTCTCATCTCTCATATCTTCCCTGTCCCACAGCACTAAACAACTTTTAACTCACTTCTCCGTCCCCCAGGCCCCCAACCTCACCTCTCATCACATCTGAGGACTTTGCCACATACTTCAAACAAAAGATCATCAACATCAGAGAAGGCTTCGGTGCATAGTCCCCACAGCCCCTCTACACAACTACTCAGTCCCCTTCTCCCAAAACCTGCTTCTCCACCATTACAGAGGAAAACCTTTCCACCGTACTCTCCAGATCACATCTCGCCACCTGCGCACTTGACCCAATCCCATCCCACCGCATTCCCAACCTCACCACAGTGTTTATCCATGCCCTAACTCATCTCTTCAACCTATCACTGACCTCTGGTGTCTTCCCCTCTGGTTTTAAACATGCTATCATTACACCCATCCTCAAAAAGCGTTCACTTGACCCATCTTCTTTGTCCAGCTATCGCTCAATATCACTTCTCCCATATGCCTCAAAGCTACTTGAGCAACATGTCCATTCTGAACTGTCGTCTCACCTCTCCTCCTGCTCCCTTTTTGACCGACTACAATCTGGCTTCTGACCCCACCACTCAACTGAAACTGCCCTCACCAAAGTCACCAACGACCTGCTAGCAGCCAAAACCAAAAAACATTACTCTCTCCTCCTCCTGGACCTCTCCTCTGCCGTCTACATTACTCTGTCCTCCTTTTGTCCTTTGTCTTCTCCATTACTCTGTCCTCCTCCTTGACCAGTCCACTATTTTCTACATTACTCTGTCCTCCTGGACCAGTCCTCTGCCTTCTACATTACTCTGTCCTCCTTCTCCTTGACCTGCCCTCTATCTTCTCCATTATTCTGTCCTCTTCCTGAACTACCTTTACTTTGCCTTTGACACTTTCGACCACTCCCTTCTGCTACAATCTCTCTCATCTCTTGGCATCACTGACCTGGCCCTCTCCTGGATCACATCATACCTCACAGACCGGAAATTTTGCGTCTCTTACTCTTGCACCACCTCCTCATCTCATCCCTTCTCTGTTGGTGTTCCTCATGGCTCTGTTCTAGGACCCCTGCTCTTCTCTATCTACACCCTCGGCCTGGGACAGCTCATAGAGTCCCATGGCTTTCAGTATCACTTTCATGCTAAAGACACACAAATCTACCTCTCTGGGTCAGACATCACCACCTTACTATCCAGAATCCCACAATGTCTATCTTCCATATCCTCCTTCTTCTCCTCTCACTTTGTAAAACTTAACATGGATAAAACAGAATTTATCATCTTTCCCCCATCTTGCTCAACCTCCCAACAGACCCAGTCAAACAAGTCCGCTGCCTTAGAGTTACCTTGGATTCTGCCCTCTCCATCAGACCACACATCCAAGCCCTTTCCACCACCTGCCGCCTCCAACTCAAAAATATCTCCCGCATCCATGCGTTCCTCAACTATGCGAAAGTGCTAGTACATGCCCTCATCATCTCCCGCCTAGACTACTGCAACATCCTCCTCTGTGGCCTTCCATCTGCACCCTCTCACCCCTCCAATCTATCCTAAACTCTGCTGCCCAACTAATCCACCTTTCACCCTGTTACTCCTCCGCCTCCCCCCTCTGCCGGTCCCTTCACTGACTCCCCATTGCAAATCTCAAAGCTACTTTCCCAATACATCCCCACATGTAATCGCCGATTAGGAATTTTGGCTTCTACCTCAGTAAGGTTTTTTGCCTTCCTCTGGATAAACTTTTCAGCCTTATAAACTATTTTACTTTATTGCTTCATAGATTGTAAGCTCTTGTAATCAGGGTTATTATCATTATGTGTCTTCCACCAAGTTGGTGAGGAGCAGAACATTGTTATTAAGGCCCTGATCACTAAACCTAGAAGTGAAGGAGCTGAGAGAAGAGTCTGATCTATAGACAGATCTACAGGAGGCCATGTATTCATCACTGTGTGCTTGTGTCTCCACAGATGGATCCAGGAGGAGAAATCCCCCCGAGAGATGTCCCCGTCCTCTGTATTCCCAGGACTGTCCAGAGGAGAAGCTCCCAGAGAACCATCAGGTAGATGGAGCTGACGTCTCCCCAGAATCTGACCAGAAAGGGATTGAACCAAAGAACATTTTACATTTCTCTTCTTCAGGATGAAAATCTGATGGATATTAAGGTTGAGGTTAAAGAAGAAGCAAAAGAGGAGACGGATTTATGGGGCGATCAGCAGTGTAAGGAGGGAAGGAGGGGGGCTGTCATGTGTCACCTGGATACTACTCCCATCATCTCATCATCACATGTAATAATCTCTCCTGTCCCTGTGTGTTTCCTACAGATGGACTCATAGAAGGAAATCCCCCCGAGAGATGTCCCCGTCCTCTGTATTCCCAGGACTGTCCAGAGGAGAAGCTCCCAGAGAACCATCAGGTAGATGGAGCTGAGCCCTATACACATCTATATAGGGGGTCATAGATTGTGGGGGTCTCTTATGTGGATCTGTTAGATTTCCCACCTGTCTGCTGTATTGTACTGAATTGTTACAGATGACAAATCAGGGGGAAGATCTGACTGATATTAAAGTGGAGGATGAAGAAGAGCGGATGATGGGCGATCCCCCGTGTAAGAGTGAGGTGGAGGAGGACATTCCAGTCCATGTGACCACAGGTATGGAATCATGAATGGAGGAAGGGAATTGGGAGGTTTCTTCAGGTGAGGCTCCACCTTAGAGCTGCAGTAAAGTAGCACTCCGGGCAGTGACCCCTGTGTTATGTGCAGGAGCGGAGGGAGCTGTGACTGCACATAGTATTATATTGGTGACCCATATCTGCCGCCATTCCACTAATCCTCCTGTTTTTCTTCCCGTGGCCCGGCAATTTTCATCCGCCTTTTTGCGGCAGGTCCAGCGGCATTCTCATCTCCTACGGCAGGCCACAGCCTGCTCTTGCTATCAAGGCCTTTCCCTTCAACCCATAGGGCACACTTGAGCACTCCCTGTGGCTGTTACAAAGGTCAGGCCCTTCACTCATGAATACTTGACCAGTGTCTGCTCAGCTTGAGCTTATGGACACTGCCCCTACCTTCGCCTGTAAATTCTTTTCACACACCTTAGAAACCATTGTTCCCTAGGTGTCTGGGCCCTGAGGCAGTGAAATAGCCTCCTACCATGGCACCCCCTCCACCACGCTTCACAGTTGGGATGGGTGTTGGAGTGCTTTATTCCTCCATAGTTAGTTGTGTTAGATAGAACACTCTGAATTCTTAGTGGAATGGACCCAACAAGGTGCTGGAACCGTCATTACAGATTCTGATTGATGACCTCACTCTGTCTGTTCCACTTCATCCTAAATAAGTCCATAAAAATGAGATCTGGTTCCTATGTGTCCATTATGCTATACAGACCTCATGGTATGTTATCTAGTTCCAGGTGGAGGACTGGTCACCACTCCTGACTTGTCCCTTAAAATAATGATTCTGAAGCATCTATTCATAGAGCTATGTTCCGTTCTTCTGTTATTGGAGGAAAGGAATATTGCTCATGAAGAAATATATCGGCACCTGAAGAGTTAGGAAACCCTATGATTTATAGCGCATATTGCGTACAGGTGGTAGGACTCACAGTAGGACTCGTGTACAGTACTTGCTGGGCATTGTACAATTGTCTTGGCAACTTCACCACCCTATGTGCAGGAGAGTCCATGCCTAATGTCAGATCAGGTAGGACAGTAACATTGGGGGGACACTATAAAGTGATGCTCAAGTTGCATTGATGAGCTGAATATATTGGTAGAGGACAGTCGTGGTCACCAGACAAGGCTTCGATGCTTATCAGATTTTTGAGTTGTATCAGGTCTGAGCTTCTGTAATAAAAGTGATCACTGATACATGTTATAGAAAGGAAGGACGTCTTCCTGCAGGGTCCACTTCTGGATTTAACTAAAAAAAAAAAAAACTGTATTTGTGTTTCTACGCTGATAGGAATGTTATACATGTGTCTAATCATTAAATCCATTTTGAATCCTCAAAGAAAATCTCAGTAGGAACTCTGAAGAAAAACTCATGTTATCACAGAATGATAAAGTAGAAGATGAAGATCTCATGCAGTGTTCGTCACAAGAAAACCTCATAACCAGAAATGTACGTCCTGGACTTCATAATACAGATCTGTCACATTATCCGGCTAAGTGTGAGGAACCTTCTCAGGACGAATCCCAGATTGTTGCCAAAAGTACAGATCAGAAAGAGGAAACAAGTTTTCAGTGCTGGGAATGTGGAAAACAGTTTCCATACCGCTCAGGTCTTCTAATGCACAGAAGAATTCACACAGAAGCGAAGCTGTACTCCTGTTCAGAATGTGGGAAACGTTTCACAGACAAACCGAGGCTTGTTGTCCATGAGAAAATCCACTCAAGGGATAAGCCATATTCATGTTCAGAATGTGGGAAATGTTTTGCAAATATATCATGTCTTGTTATACATGAGAGAACTCACACAGGAGAGAAGCCGTATCCATGTTCAGAATGTGGGAAAGGTTTCACAACGAAATCACAACTTGTGATACATGAGAGAATTCACACAGGAGAGAAGCCGTATTCATGTTCATTATGTGGGAAATGTTTTACAAATAAATCAAATCTTGGTACACATGAGAGGTATCACACAGGAGAGAAGCCATATTCATGTTTAGAATGTGGTAAATGCTTTGCAGTGAAAGCAAGTCTTTCTGCACATCAGAAAACTCACACAGGAGAGAAGCCATACCCATGTTCTGAATGTGGGAAATGTTTTCCTGATAAACCACAACTTGCTAAACATATGAGAGTTCACACAGGAGAGAAACCGTATTCATGTTCAGATTGTGGGAAGTATTATTCAGATAGAGCAAGTTTTGTTAGACATCAGAGAATGCACAGAGGAGAAAAGCCATATTCATGTTTAGAATGTGGGAAACGTTTTACAGACAGACAAATTCTTGTTAGACACGAGAAAGGTCACAAAAAGGAGAAACCATATTCATGTTCAGAATGTGGGAAATGTTTTGCAGCTAGAGTACATTTTTTCATACATCAGAGAAGTCACACGGGAGAGAAGCCATATTCATGTTCAGAATGTGATAAATCTTTTGCATGTAAATCAGCTCTTGTTGTACATCAGAGAATTCACACAGGCGAGAAGCCATATTCCTGTTCAGAATGTGGGAAACGTTTTGCAAGGCATTCAGGTTATTCTGCACATCAAAAAACTCACACAAGAGAGAAGCCGTATTCCTGTTCAGAATGTGGGAAGAGTTTTGCAGATAAATCAGATCATTCTACACATATGGAAACTCACACGGGATAGAAGCCATACAGGTGTCCTGAATGTAGGAAAGGTTTTCCTGATAAATCACAACTTGTTAGATTTAAGAGAGCTCACACAGAAGAGACGCTGTATTTATGTTTAGAATGTAGGAAATGTTTCACAAATAAGTAAAATTTGATTATACATGAGAAAAAATACAACGAGAAGGTGTATTTGTGTTTACAATGTGGAAGATATTGTTTAGATAAATCAAGTCTTGTTAGACTTGAGAGACTTCACACAGGAGAGAGTCCGTATTCATGTTCAGAATATGGAAAATGTTTTATTTATACAGCCAGTCTTGGGAATCATCAGAGAAGTCACACTGGAGAGAAGCCATTTTGATGTTTTCTCTGAAAAAGTTTAATGAGGAAATAAAATTTTGAAACACACAGAGAAGGAACTGTATTCATGTATGGAATGTGGCAAATGTAATATGAGAAACAAATATGTTTAACCCATCAGGTTATTCACCGACAGTACGCAGCCAATAAGAACTGGAGTCTTGAGATTAAATTACCCTGGATCTTCCAAACACCCAAATTATATTTACCTAAGATCAACAATGATCAGGATCCATGGAGGAAAAGCATTGTGGGTATAAGATAGAAAAGAAGAGCCTTTTTACTGTTAGAGCAGTGAAGATGAATCGTCTGAATGAATCTTGCATCTTCTTACTGTATTCATCCCTCCACAAACACTGCAGGAGAATCCAGAGGGACCTAGTGAAGGAGGAAGGACTCTAGTTTAGTGCTCTCATTAAGAGAAACAAAATAAGAGTATTGCAGGTTTGATACCTTTTAATGGCTAACAAAATTCTCGACATGGATCTTGTATTGTTTTTAAGATATCAATGCTTTCTTTTTATTCAAGTAGTACATAAAGATAAAGGTAATGAAATAAAAGAAAAAAATGAATTTCTGATTGGTGTCTCCCCTTTATTCTTGGACTGGTCTCTGGTTTTGTTGGGGCAAACCCTTCTCTATGATTGCCTGGTTCCCAATTTAATGAAGATGAGCGCTCAGAGAACTGACACAGGCACATTGTCTGAATCAGATTCCCTCCTTCATTCTGGTTTATTTTACATACGTATACATCTTATAACACTACAGATAATCATAGACAAATCTGGCCACCACCAAGAGGTGGAAATCAAAACTAATGATTTGATTGGTTATTCATAAAAGGTAATACTTCCGCACTATACTAACAAGGTTCTACTAATTAGAAAGTTTCTTACCTCAGAGCTGACATTCTTCAGCTGTAAATCCTGAAACTGAGAAACCAAAACATAACTCTCCTGGACATCAAACTCTGATAAGGGAGCGAGAAAGCGAGTGAGCTGCTTACTTCGGCCTTGTAACTATCTTATACACAGAAAACTCCCCAAATTCTCACACCTGGCTCAGTAATTTTCCACATATGCACAAGATGGAGGACATAGTTTTACAAAATGGATTCTTATCTCTCACAATTCCCCCATTTTGAGATATCTTGGAACTGACATCCTAACCCAGAGGTACTTCAGTTGGGATAGGCCCAACCGCCAGCCGGAGGCCAGATTCCCTCCCAGGTATCGATGCAGTTCCCAAGACTTCTCAATAATCCTGGTAGTTTCTCCTTTTGGTACAGAACCTGTTGGCGCACATAAACATAAGCTTAATCACAGCGTATACCACTATTATAATCAACACTACTTGTATTGTTTGTACGATTCCCACCAACCACCGACCAATCTGAACCAGTTAGTGGGATTTAGAAATGAGAAAGTATCTCCTCATCATGAAGTTCTTTAAAAGTCAAAGGGATTGCCAGATAAGGCACAGTTCTTGATCTCACAGGACTGTGAGTACAGATCCAACAGTCCTTAATTTTACTAAGTGTCATGGACTCCTCTAAACAGCACCTGGTGATGTTGGATAAGTGCATTGTCCCAATCATCCTTCAGTTGTTGGTACAGGGCCGCTGTTCCCAGGATTAGGGCGGCCATCAGCAGGAGGATCCTCATCCTTGGGAGTCAGAACTTTCTTGCAGTGAGAAGCGTGTCTCCAGTTAGACTTTCCATCAACCTTTGCTGCTGTATGAGTAGTCAACAGGACTTGGAAAGGACCATGAAATCTGGGATCCAGGCCTTTCCTCACATGTCTTTTTATCACCACCAGTCTCATGGTTGTAGACTGTGTGTTCCTTCTACTGAATCTGGAAGGGAAGCAAACACTGGTTTATAGGAGTTCTCAAGCCTCTTTGTGAGGGCCGCATGTAGCTTGTTAGGCTATCATTATTCATTTATAACTGTTGTAGAAAATATAGTCCTAATCTGTGGAACCCTTGTCTGATTCAGTAACTTCAGGGACACCATACCTGCACACCAGCTCACTGACCAGCTTCTCTGCTGTGTTCTTTACTACTGGGAAGGCTTCTGGCCACCCTGAAAAAAGATCAACACACACAAGGACAAACTCATATACTCCTACCTTAGGCAGTTGTATATAGTCTATCTGCAGTCTCTGGAACGGGTAAAGTGGCCTCGGGGGGTGCTTGCTTGGAGTCTTCACCACTTGACCGGGATTGTTCAGAGCACAGACCATACATCCTTGTACAAACCGAGCGACTACTGTAGAAAATCCTGGAGCAATCCACCCTGCATTAACCACACTTACCATGGCACCTTCTGATAGGTGAGTGGGCCCGTGGGCCTCCTGAGCCATAGCTGGGTACAGAGGGCGTGGTAGACAAATTTTGTCCTTGTTTCTCCAAATACCATGTTCATCAGGTTTGGCCCCTTGTTCTTTTTCCTCAGGAGGGGCTTGTTGGAGCATTCTCTGAAATGTACTTACTGAAATGTCCTCAGGTCTCAAGGCTCTCACCGGGGTGGCGTCAGCATTTAGTGGCTGGAGTGCAGCTTGTTTGGCCGCCTTGTCTGCTCGATCATTGCCTTTTGCTTCCACCGGGGTACATTTTGTATGAGCCTTTACCTTAATAATAGCAACCTCCTCTGGTAACAACAGAGAGTCCATAAGTTCTAGTACAGAGTCTTTATTTGTAATTGGCTGGCCTGCTAATGTTAAACAATCTCTAGCCCGCCATATGGGTCCATAGTCATGTGCAATACCAAAAGCATACCTTGAGTTCGTGTAGATGTTCACCTTCTTCCCCTTGGCCTCAGTGAGTGCCTTCAGCTCCACCTCTTGTGCCGACATCTGAGGTGGCAGTGGTTCAGCTGTCCCTACCTCATGCTGTGTGACCACTGCATATCCAGTGTGGAACCGGCCGTCCTCTCCCATGAACCTCCATCTACAAAATACTCAAAATCAGGGTTATCAAGGGGGTTTTCATGTACATGATTAAATCCTGACGTTTCTTGTTGTACTAATTGTACACAGTCATGGGGATTATGTTCCATCATGTCATTTAGGAGGCTGCCTGTACCTTCTCTGCCCCCTTCCCCCATTTCTGAATCTGTGATTGGTAACAGAGTAGCAGGATTCAGAGTAGCACACCTTTTGAAGGAAATGTTAGCAGGCATGAGAAGTGCACACTGGAGTCTAAGGTGCCTGGCCATAGAAATATGCTTAGGATGCCCTGAATGTCATGAGGTGTTTGTACAGTCACCGGGTCGTCTAACACAATGTCAGAGGCTTTTCCTATCATTGCCTGCACTGCCGCTACTGCCCTGACACAGGAGGGGGTGCCTCTGGTGACAGGATCTAATCTGGCAGAAAAGTACGCCACTGGCCGCTGGCAGTCACCATGTTTCTGAGTCAGTATAGCCGTGCTGTGACCCTGCATTTCTGAGCAAAACAACTGAAATTCATCGTCATATTTTGGAATACCCAGGGCCAGGGCTCAGGTTATACACAGCTTCAACGTATGAGAATTATTCACTGCCTCTTCTGTCAGGTGAAATGGGTCAGATGACAATCATACAGAGGGTGCATTAACATGGATGCATGTCTGATCCAGGGGCGACAATGTGACACCAGCCCCAAAAACACCCTTAGGCTTTGTGCTCCTTTAGGCACTTGTATTTTCTCCACTGCCTCCTTCCTCTCTGGGGTTAAGTGGCGGGCTCCGTGGGAGAGACAGTGTCCTAGAAATACAAACTTATGTTTACAAAACTGCAGCTTCTGCTTTGCGGCTTTTACACCCGTTCTGATGGAGGAAAGTTAAAGGGTTTCTGTCACCAGAATCAACCCCACTAAACTGTCTGACACCAACTTGGAGAAAAGCATCAATGTGACTGACCACTGCTATCTCCTGGGCATGACTGAGGGGGCTGAATTCCTGGCTTAAGATGCACTATAGCCGGAGACACAGAGAGTCTTCCAATGTCTGTGTTAGATTTTGCCCACAAATCCTCCGGTACCACCTCAAGAACAGCCTGGTCTACAAGGGTTAATTCTGACGGCTCAGTCTCAGGCAGGGCCAGTGTCGATATTAAGGGACACAATACTTCTTCTGGGGCCCCAAAATCTACATGGGTCGTGCCATTGGGACAAGTGTATACGGGCCCCCAGTGCTTGTAAAACATCAGTCCCTAAAAGAGGTTCTGGCAGGTTTTCTTTAACTAACAATTGGGTGACAACCGTACTGTCTTTTATCGTACTAGCTCAGATTCACGGACAAAAACTGTTGCACCTGTAAACCCCACAGCCGGTACATGCCAAAGGGTTAACTGATGTGGCCACAAGAAACTCTGGTCTACTACTGTTTTGTCTGCCCCGTGTTAACCAGGAATGGTACTTCCTTTCTGTTGCCTATGGATATGGGTACATGAAGTTGAGGGCCCTTTTCTTCAGTTTTTGCAAGCAGTACTGGCACGGGGTTGCCTATTTCCTAGCAGGGGGTGGAAATGGCAGTGGAGTGACTCGCCACTCAGGTTTACAAGCTTTTAGCTTGGCTTGTAGAGCAGGTCTCAAGCCTTCCATAAATGCTGATGTCAACAATTTTTCACCCATTGGTCCAGTCTGATCCCAACCCATGTCAGTCCAAATGGTCCGCAGTCCAGCTGCATATGTCTCTACTGTCTCTTGAGGTCACTGAACTACGTCTTTTAGACTTCTGGAACTCTTATCTTCTTTTCCCTTTGCCCATTCATTGAAAACTCAGACAAATTCTGTTCCTGATGGTAAAGTCTTCTCCCAGTCCTCTAGAGACAAATTGTCAAAAGCCCTCCTCCTATGTTTAGTAAGGAAAGGGTCGACAACCTGATACTATGATTCCCCTAGTTTCAGCAACATCAAGTCCTTCAGGTCAGCCCAGGTGGCTCTGTATGTCGCCTGCATCTGCTGTAACATCCTAGCAGTGGGCATTAGTTTCATCAGGGGTCTGGGAGTCTAGTCAACAGTCCTAATTGGTCTTTAAGACTCCAAGGGTGATATTCTGTCACATCAACATAACCACACTGTCCTAACGGTCCTGGGGCTTCGGGAGCCATAGGGGCGGATGGGTCCGTGGTGTCTGGTTTAATGCCTGCTGGTTTCTGGGGTCAACGTGCCCCACAAACCTTACAAGTGTCAGTCCAGTCTGGGTTCTGGTTTCCACAGACATTACACGTCCATCCCTCTGGTCCACTCCTGGACTCTCTGGTGGCTGCATTGGCCAGGAGGTATGGAGGTGGCATTTCTCCAGACTTCTCACATTGCTGTTTCTGAGTATACAACAATCTGCCTTTCACAACTTCTTCTCTCCACTCCTCAGTTTCAACTTCACAAGCTACCTTTAACCACTTAACAACCACTCCTTCACATCCATGATCCTTTATCCAACCACAATGAGTCATTCTGAATCTTTCTCAGACTAGCTTCCGCAGGGCTTCCTCCATAAATCATGGTGCCACCGTACTAGTACTCCTAGGGTTAAGATTCCCGTACTTCATCCCTGCCTTCTCCAGCACTCTGTCCACATTCTTCAGACACTCTTTACCTCCTCTTTCCTTCACCAATGTTTTGGCTGTCTTATAACCTTCTGGTATACTGAAATTATTCCCCATTGCTCTTCAACCAGAACAACTATAGAAAGTAACAAAATTCAGACGTCTATTTCCCCTCAGTTTCAAACAGAGCTTCCCCACTTCATCAAGTGTAATCTGCTTCTGAGATTTAATATCTTCAGTCCAAGCAAAGCTTCCCCACTAAATCACATAGTTTACTTTGTCCCTGAGATTTCCCTTTCTATAATGTTCTGCAATTTTCCAAATCCAGTAAAGAACAAACAAGACGTATACCGTGACTCCTAAAACCAGACCAAAAACATCCCGATCAAGGTATTTTCATAGGTATTTTCAGCTTTCAAGGTTCTTTATCAATATGGACTCGACTGTAAAAGGACTTTATACATACGTTCCTTCAATAATCCCTCGAGCCAGACAACCGGTCAGGGAGGCACAGATATATTGTAAGATAAAGTCTCTTACCTTGCAGCGCTGTCTTTTATATCTGTCTGTCCCGGTCCAGATTATCCAAGTTGTCGGTAGATCAATGAAGTGTCCTTTAGTCGAGCCCTGCATTGGTCGCCAAGTTTTGTTGGGGCAAACCCTTCTCTATAATTGCCGGGGTCCCAATTTAATGAAGATGAGCGCTCAGAGAACTCACACATGCATATTGTCTGAATCAGATTCTCTCCTTCATTCCGGTTTATTTTTCATATGTATACATCTTATAACACTACAGATAATCATAGACAAATCCGGCCACCACCAAGGGGGTGGAAATCAAAACTAATGATTTGATTGGTTATTCATAAAAGGTAATATTTCCGCACTATACTAACAAGGTTCTACTAATTAGAAAGTGTCTTATCTCAGAGCTGACATTCTTCAGCCGTACATCCTGAAACTGAGAAACCAAAACATAACTCTCCTGGACATCAAACACTGATAAGGGGGATGAGAAAATGAGGGGGAACGAGACAGCGAGTGAGCTGCTTACTTCAGCCTTGTAACTATCTTATACACAGAAAACTCCCCAGATTCTCACACCTGGTTCAGTAATTTTCCACATATGCACAAGATGGAGGACATAGTTTTACAAAATGGTTTCTCATCCCTCACAATACCCAATAACAGCCGAAAAAAGACTCAAGTCAATCTGGTCAAACCTATAATCCTACAGTGCTGATCCAGAAGAAGACAAAAAACCCACTTTAGAAGAAAAAATATTTCCTGACTCCATTTACTGTATGACACCCAGAATAAATGCCTGGATCATCCTGTCTCCTGAAATCTAGTGTCCATAATATTTTTACATTCAGGAAAGATACAGTGGGGAAAAAAGTATTTAGTCAGCCACCAATTGTGCAAGTTCTCCCACTTATAAAGATGAGGTCGGCCTGTAACTGACATCATAGGTAGACCTCAACTATGAGAGACAAAATGAGAAAACAAATCCAGAAAACCACATTGTCTGATTATTAACGAATTTATTTGGTGGAAAATAAGTATTTGGTCACCTACAAACAAGCAAGATTTCTGGCTCTCACAGACCTGTAACTTCTTCTTTAAGAGGCTCCTCTGTCCTCCACTCATTACCTGTAGTAATGGCACCTATTTGTTATCAGTATAAAAGACTCCTGTCCACAACCTCAAACAGTCACACTCCAAACTCCACTATGGTGAAGACCAAAGAGCTGTGGAAGGACACCAGAAACAAAATTGTAGACCTGCACCAAGCTGAGAAGACTGAATCTGCAATAGGCAAGCAGCTTGGCGTGAAGAAATCAACTGTGGGAGCAATAATTAGAAAATGGAAGACATACAAGATCACTGATAATCTCCCTCCATCAGGGGCTCCACGCAAGATCTCACCCCGTGGGGTCAAAATTATCACAAGAACTGTGAGCAAAAATCCCAGAACCACATGGGGGGACCAACTGAATGACCAGCAGAAAGCTGGGACCAATGTAACAAAGGCTACCGTCAGTAACACACTACACCCCAGGGACTCAGATACTGCAGTGCCAGACGTGTCCCCCTGCTTAAGCCAGTACATATCCGGGCCCGTCTGAAATTTGCTAGAGAGCATTTGGATGTTCCAGAAGAGTATTGGGAGAATGTCATATGGTCAGATGAAACCAAAGTAGAACTGTTTGGTAGAAACACAACTCGGCGTGTTTGGAGGAGAGTGAATGCTGAGTTGCATCCAAAGAACACCAGACCTACTGTGAAGCATGGGGATGGCAACATCATGCTTTGGGGCTGTTTCTCTGCAAAGGGACCAGGACGACTGATCCGTGTACATGAAAGAATGAATGGGGCCACGTATGGTGAGATTTTGAGTCTATTTTGAGATTTTGAGTGCAAACCTCCTTCCATCAGCAAGGGCATTGAAGATGGCTGGGTCTTTCAGCATGACAATGATCCCAAGCACACCACCAGGGCAGCAAAGGAATGGCTTCATAAGAAGCATTTCAAGGTCCTGGAGTGGCCTAGCCAGTCTCCAGATCTCAACCCCATAGAAAACCTTTGGAGGGAGTTGAAAGTCCGTGTTGCCCAGCGACAGCCCCAAAACATCAGTGCTCTAGAGGAGATCTGCATGGAGGAATGGCCAACATACCACAACAGTGTGTGCCAACCTTGTGAAGACAGAAAACGTCTGACCTCTGTCATTGCCAACAAAGGATATAGAACAAAGTATTGAGAAGAACTTTTCTTATTGACCAAATACTTATTTTCCACCATAATTTGCAAATAAATTCTTTAAAAATCAGACAATGTGATTTTCTGGATTTCTCATTTTGTCTCTCATTGTTGAGGTCTACCTATGATGTCAATTACAGGCCGACCTCATCTTTTTAAGTGGGAGAACTTGTACAATTGGTGGCTGACTAAATACTTTTTTTCCCCACTGTATCTATGATCTGAAGCTCGATACGCTCAAGCCGATTTATTACATTTGTTGACGCAAATAATGACCAGTCACACGGCACCTTCTGTGTTATCGCTGGAAGGAGCGTCTGGTGAGGTGGAAGTGCTTGTTATGGGCAAGAAGTGTGTAAGAATTGTGTAAAGCCCCCATGTGCTACACAGAATAATCACAGCCCGCCCTGCACACACAAGCAGAGCGCCCCCCAACACTGTCACTAGAAAAACATCCCAAATATTGTTTTTCACAACAGAAAATATATAATGACACAAGTGAAAAACTGCATCTGCCGGAAAAAAGTCACAACAATAATAAAATGTGCTAACAACTTAAAGTCGTTCTATCCTTAGGATAAGCCATTCGCATCTGCTAAGGGTTCTGACACCCGGCACTCTCCCCCTGATCAGCTGTTTGCCAGTAGCCCCCCACCAGAAGCAGACCGCTCCGTCCTCTGTAGACCTGCTACCACTTAGGCGGTGAGAGCAGCGCTGCAGTAATCTGTTTCCTCCACTACACAGAATACGAGGGTGACTTTTATTGTGGCCCTGAGCAGGAGAGGGCAGGTTTGATGACAGCCATACATACCTTCCAACATTTTGGACTATCAAAGAGGGACACTTATGGTTCATTGCGTGAAAGTCCATTTTTTCTGCATATTTATACAGTTTAATAGTTTTCTTAGTGCACAATATCACAAAGTTATAGGAATACAGAAATTTCTAAAATCCAAATTCCATCAAATAATGAAATAATATATAAGGTGGGGTCTAAGACAGACAGTTTCTGGATCAATATTGAAAATGGAATAATGCAAATCTATCCTCAGATTAAAAAGAGGGACATTTAAGGAGAAAAGAGGGACTTGGGTCAAAAATAGGGACTGCCCCTCCAAAAGAGGGACGCTTGAGAGGTCTGCCATATTGCTCAGAGGGCCAGGAATGCTGTGACCAAAGCCACTGTCTGGCTCTTTATTGACAGTTATGGTGGTTACGCATAGGGCTGCAAGAGATCAGGCGGAGAAGCTGCAGCCACAGGAGCCTCATTCTCAGACATCCCCCAGTGTTCAGTAGATGAGGGGGTACAGGTTATTTTGAGGAATCCCTGCGCCCACAAACATACACAATCAGGGACATTACAGGATGCTGGAGTAACACTGTTCTGGTGCTGTATTTATGTAATGAGCTTGGTTCTGGGGCTGTATTTATGTAATGAGCTTGGTTCTGGTGATGTATTTATGTACTGAGCTTGGTTCTGGGGCTGTATTTATGTACTGAGCTTGGTTCTGGGGCTGTATTTATGTACTGAGCTTGGTTCTGGGGCTGTATTTATGTAATGAACTTGGTTCTGATGCTGTATTTATGTAATGAGCTTGGTTCTGGTGATGTATTTATGTACTGAGCTTGGTTCTGGGGCTGTATTTATGTAATGAGCTTGGTTCTGGTGATGTATTCATGTAATGAGCTTTGTTCTGATGCTTTATTTATGTAATGAGCTTGGTTCTGGTGATGTATTCATGTAATGAGCTTTGTTCTGATGCTTTATTTATGTAATGAGCTTGGTTCTGGTGATGTATTTATGTAATGAGCTTGGTTCTGGTGATGTATTTATGTAATGGCTTGGTTTTGTATTCATGTGCTCAGCTTTGTTCTGATGCTGTATTTATGTAATGAGCTTGGTTCTGGTGCTGTATTTTTGTAATGGGCTTGGTTCTGGTGCTGTATTTATGTAATAAGCTTGGTCCTGGTGCTGTATTTATGTAATGGGCTTGGTTCTGGTGCTGTATTCATGTAATGAGCTTGGTTCTGGTGCTGTATTTACATAATGAGCTTGGTTCTGGTGATGTACTTATTTAATGGGTTTGGTTCTGGTGCTGTATTTACATAATTGGCTTGGTTCTGGCAATGTATTTATGTAATGGGTTGGTTCTGGTGATGTATTTATGTAATGAGCTTGGTTCTGGTGCTGTATTCATGTAATAAGCTGGGTTCTGGTGCTGTATTTATGTAATGAGCTTGGTTCTGGTGCTGTATTTACGTAATGAGCTTGGTTCTGGTGCTGTATTTACGTAATGAGCTTGGTTCTGGTGCTGTATTTACTTAATGGGCTTGGTTCTGGTGATGTATTTATGTAATGGGCTTGGTTCTGGTGATGTATTTATGTAATGGGTTTGGTTCTGGTGCTGTACTTATGTAATGAGCTTGGTTCTGGATTTATGTAGTGGGCTTTGTATGTAGCACCTCCTCTTCATTCCCTCCACTCTCTAGTGTTCTGTAGCACCTCCTCTCCATTCACTACTCCTATGATTTCTGAGCCAGCGGGCAGCTATTTTCAGAAGTCCCATAGCAGCAAAGGGAGTGGTGGCCACACACATGCGCCTCCCAGAACCCGCTGTCTACCTACTGCTCCACCTGCACCGCCTGTTATAAAGCCTTGTACTGCTCAGCTCAGCCCCCTCAAAACACATAATGATGACATCATCACAGGTCCTTCCCCACTACTTCTCTCCATTACTGAGTTCCGCCCCCTCTTATCACATGGCAGTGACATCCCAGGTCCTTCCCCACCACATCTCCTTTTACTGCTGAGCTCCGCCCCCTCATATCACATGATTGTGACATCATCACAGGTCGGTCACCACCTCTTCTTTCCACTTTGGAGCTCCACATCCTCCTGATTATATGATGATGTCATCACAGGTCCTTCAACTCATCTTTCTGTCCATGGGATGAGTGAGAGTTCTGAGGAGCTGTCAGGATGGAGGATCACCTTAATTCATTGGGTAAGAGGAAACACCTTGTGAAGATAGATGTTTTTACAGCTCCCCCCCATGGCCTGCTCCCGTTGCATTCCTGGTCGCCACGTATAAAGGTTTCTCATGGCCAAGGTCCCGTGTTCTGCTGCAGCTCCTGGGGGGGGACACCTCCCTGCTGAGGACAGGTATTGGCTGTAGCAGGCTCTTCACCTGCATCAATCTGGATGTTAACCAGAGGGGCCCAGGACCTGCAGAGCCAGCGGTTTAGCATGGTCCCATTACATAGACGTACACTCTATACACTAGACAGGAAATATGCGTCTCATCAGTGGAGGTCTAAATGCTGGGACTATGACAATTACGAGCAGGGGCCCTGTGGTCACACGTGCTGCAGCTCTATTCATCTCTATAGGACTGTTAGACATAATGAGAGACTCCTGGGGGTACTCGCTGATCAGCTGAAGGGGCCATAGTGTTCAAGTGATTACTGCAGCCTCAGACTGAGCTGTGCAGAGGTCAAGTGACTGATGTATGTGACGTCATCATGTAAGGACCCACAGTACTCGCCCCAGTGCCATGGCCTCTTCACAGCTGATCGGCAGCGTGTCACGTGTCAGACCCGTCATCTTATATCTCGACATCTATATCTGTAGCCGGAGAACCCCTTAAAGCAGTGAAGGCTACAGGAATATAGCAAAGTAACCCTAACCGGTGTAGGAGAAGGTGAGGGCTGTTGGTTGAGATGGAGCAGCCTGTGGTGCAGGAGAAGGTGAAGGCTTGTGGAGATGGAGCAGCCTGTGGTGCAGGAGAAGGTGAGGGCTTGTGGAGATGGAGCAGCCTGTGGTGCACAGATAAGAGGCAGGATCTACACTGCTTTCCACACAGTTGTGACAAGGCCATCTTCAGACAGTCTATTATCTGCTCCGTCTTGTGTGGAGGACTTGAAGTAATCTGACTTGAGGGGCAGCTGGTGCAGAGTTAGGCTGTAGAATCCTCCGTCCTTTCGCAGTGAAGACCCAGTGATGGCCGACTGATGTGTCCCTTTAGGAGAATTTGCAGCTGTCCACCATCACATGGAGCCTCTCAACGCCTCCTCCAGAACCTGTCATCGTCTGGTTGATTCTGTCACTTTCTCCATGACCTCTTATCCAGAAGAATTTCCTTCATCTTACTACAAGCCTCACTGCTGAGAAACATGCTGAGTATTCTAGTTGTGAGACCTTATCCCTATCTGCAGGATATTGAATAACTGTTGGATTTGTGAGGTTCCTACCACTGGGACCCACACCGATTACAAGAACTGAATGGAGAGGCAGGTCAGGCATTAGAACTGTGGCTCCATTGATCTCTATGTGAATTCCGGAAATAGCCAAAATGGAAATGCTTCAGGGGGCTCCCAGTTCTTGTGTTAGATGGGGTCCCAGCAGAAGGACCTTCACCGATCTGATATCCCCTATCCTGTGGGAGTTCACGAGGCCCAAGGCTGTCATAGCAATGGATCAGAGCTCAACAATTTCTCACTCCTCTTGTATCTTGGGATCAGGGTCCTCACTCTTCTTATGTCACCTCTGTCTTCTCATAGATTGTAAGCTCTTGTCATCAGGTTTATTATTAGTTGGCTTCCATTAGTGGAGAATGAATTCCCCGAGGAAGGAGTGAAAGCAGAGTCTCTGGATGGGACAGAAGCTCCAAGCCTGGGATTTGTATGTGGGTTGGATTATATTGGAGTTTAGTAGAAAGTTGGTGAGAAGCAGAACATTGTTATTTAGGCCCCGATCACTAAGCCTAGAAGTGAAGGAGCTGAGAGAAGAGTCTGATCTATAGACAGATCTACAGGAGGCCATGTATTCATCACTGTGTGCTTTTGTCTCCACAGATGGATCCAGGAGGAGAAATCCCCCCGAGAGATGTCCCCGTCCTCTGTATTCCCAGGACTGTCCAGAGGAGAAGCTCCCAGAGAACCATCAGGTAGATGGAGCTGACGTCTCCACAGAATCTGACCAGAAAGGGATTGAACCAAAGATCATTTTACATTTCTCTTCTTCAGGATGAAAATCTGATGGATATTAAGGTTGAGGTTAAAGAAGAAGAAGAGGAGACGGATTTATGGGGCGATCAGCAGTGTAAGGAGGAGGGTGTCATGTGTCATCTGGATACTACTCCCATCATCTCATCATGTAATAATCTCTCCTGTCCCTGTGTGTTTCCTACAGATGGACTCATAGAAGGAAATCCCCCCGAGAGATGTCCCCGTCCTCTGTATTCCCAGGACTGTCCAGAGGAGAAGCTCCCAGAGAACCATCAGGTAGATGGAGCTGAGCCCTATACACATCTATATAGGGGGGTCATAGATTGTGGGGGTCTCTTATGTGGATCTGTTAGATTTCCCACCTGTCTGCTGTATTGTACTGAATTGTTACAGATGACAAATCAGGGGGAAGATCTGACTGATATTAAAGTGGAGGATGAAGAAGAGCGGATGATGGGCGATCCCCCGTGTAAGAGTGAGGTGGAGGAGGACATTCCAGTCCATGTGACCACAGGTATGGAATCATGAATGGAGGAAGGGAATTGGGAGGTTTCTTCAGGTGAGGCTCCACCTTAGAGCTGCAGTAAAGTAGCACTCCGGGCAGTGACCCCTGTGTTATGTACAGGAGCGGAGGGAGCGGTGACTGCACATAGTGTTATATTAGCAGCTCATGCCTGCCGCTGTTCTGCTCTTTTAGATGGGTGTGAGTGCTGGTCCACTCACCCTCTTGTTCTTCTTCTAGTGGCCCAGATTCACTGATCTTCGTCAGCCTCTTTGCCGTGGGTCTAACCATGGTCTCATCTCCTATGGCAGGCTACACTTGCCTGTCTGCTGCCTGTCCCTTTAGTACATAGGGTGCATGCAAGCGCTCCCTCTAGCTCTTTAAAGGCCAGTACTTTCACACCCAAAGTCATTCCAGCCTATAGACACTATAAACCCTTGCAGTAAAGTGATGACCAAGTTGCATTGATGGGCTGAATAAATTGCTAGAGGACAGTCGTGGTCACCAGGCAAGGTTTTGATGCTTATCAGATTTTTGAGTTGTATCAGGTCTGAGCTTCTGTAATAAAAGTGATCTCTGAGTGTAGAGCAGAGTCCTGGACACCATCACTGATACATGTTATAGAATGGAAACTATAAAGGAAGGACATCTTCCAGCAGGGTTCACTTCTGGATTTGACTAAAAAAAACCTGTATTTGTGTTTCTACACTGATAGGAAAGATATCTATTTGTCTACTGTGGCTAAAAAACAATCATTTAATCAATTTTGAATCCTCACAGAAAATCACAGTAGAAGCTCTGAAGAAAAATTAATGCTATCACAGAATAATAAAGTAGAAGATGAAGATCTCATGCAGTGCTCGTCACAAGAAAACCTCATAACCAGAAATGTACATCCTGGACTTCATAATACAGATCTGTCACATTATCCGGCTAAGTGTGAGGAACCTTCTCCTGACCAATCACAGATTGGTACCACAAGTACAGATCAGAAAGAGGAAACAAGTTTTCAGTGCTGGGAATGTGGAAAACAGTTTCCATACCGCTCAGGTCTTCTTATGCACAGAAGAATTCACACAGAAGCGAAGTTGTACTCCTGTTCAGAATGTGGGAAATGTTTTAGGGACAAACCAAGTCTTGTTGCCCATGAGAAAATTCACACAAGGGAGAAGCCATATTCATGTTCAGAATGTGGAAAATGTTTTGCAAATAGATCACAACTTGTTACCCATGTGAGAATTCACACAGGAGAGAAGCCGTATTCATGTTCAGAATGTGGCAAATGTTTTACACTGAAATCACATCTTGTTATACATGCAAGAATTCACACAGGGGAGAAGCCATATTCATGTTCATTATGTGGGAAATGTTTTACAAATCAATCAAATCTTGTTATACATGAGAGAACTCACACAGGAGAGAAGCCATATTCTTGTTCAGAATGTGGAAAACGTTTTGCAGTTAAATCAAGTCTTTCTGCACATCATAAAACTCATACAGGTGAGAAGCCATACACATGTTCTGAATGTAAGAAATGTTTTCCTGATAAAGCACAACTTGTTAGACATATGAGAGTTCACACAGGCGAGAAGCCGTATTCATGTTCAGAATGTGGGAAGTGTTTTACAAATAAGTTAAATTTGGTTATACATGAGAAAAAACACAAAGGAGAAAGGATGTATTCATGTTCAGAATGTGGAAGATATTGTTCAGATAAATGGAGTCTTGTTAGACATGAGAGAATTCACACAGGAGAGAGGCCATATTCATGTTCAGAATGTGGCAAATGTTTTACAGATAAACCAAGTCTTGTTACACATGAGAAAATTCACACAAGGGGGAAGCCGTATTCATGTTCAGAATGTGTGAAATGTTTTTCAAATAGACCAAATCTTATTAGGCATGAGAGAATTCACACAGGAGAGAAGCCTTATTCATGTTCAGAGTGTGGAAAATGTTTTACAAATCAATCGGGTCTTGTTGTACATCAGAGAATTCACACAGGAGAGAAACCATATTCATGCATAGAATGTGGGAAACGTTTTGCAGGTAAATCAAGTCTTTCTGCACATCAGCAAACTCACACAGGAGAGAAGCCAAACACATGTTCTGAATGCGGGAAATGTTTTACTTACAAATCACAACTTGTTACACATAAGAGAGTTCACACAGGAGAGAAGCCGTATCCATGCTCAGAATGTGGGAAATGTTTTATTTCTACAACCAGTCTTAGGCATCATCAGAGAAGTCACACTGGAGAGAAGACGTCTTGATGTTCTCTATATGGAAAATGTTTTTTACCAAAAACTCAAAAGAATTAACACACAACTTATGGAACTTGGTAAAGAGCAACAAACATTGGGTGTTTTTAGGAGGTAAAATTACCTTGGCCCTTGCAAGCACCCAAATAGTATTTACCTGAGATGAGATCAACAGTGATCGGGATCTATGTAGGAAAATCATTGTGGATATGAGGAAGAAAAGAAGAACCTCCACCCACAGGAGAATCCAGAGTGACACAGTGGAAAGGGATGGACACCAAATGGATTTTGTATATTTTTAACATGCTGTCATATCAATACTTTTTCTTTACTCAAGCAATAAATTATGGTAATGGAATTAAATTATATGGTAATGGAAAAAATTGAACTTGCAATAATTTGTCATGCAACTTAAAGAAGACCTTTCATGGGTCCAGACACTGTTTAGTGAGTCTCTAGCATGGAGGTCAGGGCACTTACTATTTTTTCTGGGGGCGTTCCGTTCCGCTTGATGTGCCCCTGTTGAATTCTCCCGCGTGCTATGCTAATGCTAATATCAGAACAGGGAGGAGGTTTCTCAATGGGCGTCTCCTTCTCCCTGGCTGTAGTGCTGTCCAATCGCAGCGGAGAGAGCGTCACCACCAGGGAGAAAAAAAAACTCACCTTCTCCCTGGCTGTGACGCTCTCCTCTGCGATTGGACAGCGCTACAGCCAGGGAGAAGGAGACGCCCATTGAGAAACCCTGGCGTTTGCTCCTCCCTGTTCCGATGCAATGCATTAGCATAGCACGCGGGAGAATTTTACAGGGGCACAGCGGGCGAACGGAGCGGCCCTCGGAAAAAATAGTAAGTGCCCTGACCTGCATCCTACATGCCCTATATAACCTTGTACTCACTTAACAGTGTTTGGACCCATAAAAGGTCCTCTTATTTTTGTGGTTCAAATACTTGATACTTAGTAAAAAAAAGGCTTGGGTCCATCTAGTCCAACTTATAACCCTACTGTGTTGATCCAGAGGAAGTCAAAAGCCCCGTGTAAGATGGCCGCTAATTGCGACATTAGAGGAAAAATTCCTTCCCGATTCTAAATGGATCAGCGTCTCTTCTCCGGAGATCTAGTGCCCACAACCTGCAATGTTTTAACACTCATAAAATACATCAAGGCCCCTTGAATTGACCATCACAACCCCCTCTGGCTAAATTAAGGTATTTACATGTTCATAATACCGCAGACCAGTAATCATGATCGGTCCAGGATACATGATGGTTGGGTTTTAGAAACCCTGCACCTGACCAATCATCTGATTCCTGCATCCGCAGAGGTGGGCGCACAGCTGTGATGAAAGCGTATTAGACTGCCAGGATACTGCAGCTCAGCTCCCATTACAGTGGGTGTGAACACCTGTAACCAGGCATGACCACTACTCTATAGACACATTCAGATTTGCTACGGGGGGACGCAGATGCAGGGAACAGAGGATCAGTTCTGGTGCAGGGTGTCAGAAATCCACCCATCACGGTTTTTATTATATTTTACGTTTTATTAAACATAAATAAAACAGTATAGGACAAAATAGACAGTGCACTGTCAGGAAGAACGAAAATAAAGTGTTACATACGGTACAGTGCAATGAATAGTCTGATCAATAGTCTAAACAGCAAATGCAGAGGTTTGAGGGCTCTGTGAGGAAGGGTGCACACTAAACCCCCCAAACCTACTGGAACTTTTCTGTCTGATTTACTAAGACTTTCCATTGACTGAAGCTAGGAGAGTGACCCCCATCCATCACAGAGCTATCGTCTTGCAAGCCATAAACAATGTTTCCTTCGAAAAGATCTTATTCTGGTGAGACCACTGTTCTTCAGGGAGAATGCCAGAGAGGCAAAACCCAGATTCAGAAGAGAAAGGAAACATTAGAACCATCAAAAGGGCGTCCGTAACCTCTCTCCAAAAAGAACTCACACAATCACATGCCCATATTAAATGCCAAAAATCCTCTGGCAATTAGAACGTGGGAGGCGAATCGTTCTATAGAGTCTGGTTGGGGATGTTCATGTTATTATTAACTGATGGGGACACCAACAGCGGCGATACCATTGCAGTTATCCAGTCCTCCCTCACTAGTCAAAGAAGAAATATGGGCAGTGATGTGAGAGGCAATCTAGGGTCAATCAAATACAACATACAATATACAACATGGAAATACGACCTCTCGGTCCCTGAGTAGTAAAGACTCCTATTAAGGGGTAGACGAGGATCACACTCCTATACTTCAGTGGATGATGTAACTGCAAGAATCTCTAAAAATGCTCCCACGGTGCACCATATAACTCCTCCAATTGTGTAAATTATAAATCGCACCATCTTTATATATATCCCCAAGTGACCGTATCCCATAAGCTTTCCAGAACTCATAGTTAATTAACAGTTAATTATCCCACAGAGCTGCTCCAGAAGGCAGGTCTCCATAATGCCTCATGACCATTGCAGCCCTCCAAATTTGGTTGGCTAGACAATGTAATGGGAGAGGTCTCCTAGAATTCCCTGAAATCCTCTCAAACAATAAAACCGCACCAAAATAGCCATTTTTTGTCACTTTGCCTTACAAAAAGTGTAGTAGCAAGCAATCAAAAAGTACCCCACAAAAGGTCAAATCATCCTGCAAAAAATGAGCCCCTACACAAGACGATCAACAGAAAAATACAAAAAAGTTTCTCAGAATACAGCGACACAAAAACAGCCATTTTTTTCACCTTGCATTACAAAAAGCAGTCAGAAAGTCATGTGTACTCCAAAATGATACCAATGAAGACGTCATCTCATCCCGCAAAAAAATGAGCTCCCACACAAGACGATCGGCAGAAATATTAAGAAAATATGGATCTCAGAAAATGTTAAAACAAAATCCCTTTTTTTTTCCAAAATTGCTTTGTGCAAAAGTGGTAAAACGTAAAAACAACAATAGATAATTGGTATCCCTGTAATCGTTCTGACCAGCAGAATAGAGGTAACGTCATTTTTCCCACATGGTGTTCGCCTTAATAACAAATCCCAAAAAGCAATGGTAGAGTTGCCACCTTATCTTTATCCTGCTTCCCAAAAAGCTAAATAAAAAGTGTTCAAAAAGTTGTATGTGCCCAAAATAGAACCAATGATAAAGCTCTGTTGACAGCAAATGTATGGTTGTTAGAAAATGGCTGCACTGGTCTCCAGAGGCCGATCAGTAGCAACATGGTGCCCATAAAGCATTAAAAAAAAAAATCTGCCCTCCAAAAACCATATAGCGCTCCTTCATTTCTGATCCCTGCTGTGTGCCCTTACAGCGGTTTACAACCACATTGCATTGACACTTTTGGTGCTTTTTCACCTGTTACCTCTTGTAAAAATAAAAAATGGGGAACTTATGCAACATTTTATTGGAAGAAATAAAAATTTTCATTTTCACACCCAAATGTTTCTAAATTCTATTAAAAGCTTGTGGGGTCACAGTGGTCAGTACACCCTTGAATAAATTAGCTGAGGGGTGTAGTTTCCAAAATAGGGTCCCTTTTTGGGGATTCTACTGTGGGGGTGCCTTAGTGTGCCTTCAAATGTAACATGATGCCCAAACATGATTCCAGAAAAATCTGCTCTCGAGAATCCATATGGCGCTCCTTTCTTGGCTTGGATATGTAAAAGCGTTCCAGTGTGAGCCCCTCTGTTCTTTCTTTGTTTTTAAAAGGGTGAAAACAAACCTGCCCTCCAGGTCCATAACCGTTCCGGTCTCCTCCCACTGCACTGACCGATGAATCAATAAGGAAACACCCCAAGAGTATGACGTACAGCAGGAGTGTCTGGCCACCAGAATCCATGGCTTTGCCCATCTACACAAGTGGTGTCCAGGGCTGAATGTTTTTTGCAGACATACAATATGTTATATTTACTCCATTTGTTCCCTGGGTCCCCTCCCCCTCCCTGTTTCTGAGTGGCCTATTTTACATATTGTCACACTTTTGCCACCACAGCTCCACTGCTTTCTCCACCAATATGATTCGGGTCAGCAGAAGGGATGACAAATCCTCCAGGTCTGAAATACGAGTCTCGCTCTGCTGCACCCTGCCTCGTAACTGCTGAACATCATGGCGGAGTAGGCCCAGATCCACCTGTATTGAAGTTTCCCAGTAAGGGAAGATTTGGAAGTCGTTAATCGCCAGCATCAGTTTGTCATATGCCTGATTCAGGAAGAACTCCGGTTTTGGAGACTCTTCTGAGGTTATGGGTACTGTAGAGGGCTGGCCATGTGCAGGAATCTGCATGGCCAGTGGAGGAAGCCATCTTGGGCCTCCTCTTGGGCGTATTCTTTCAGCTTCTTAGCTGCTGCGTGGGATTTTCCTGGGCTCAGATTCGGGTGCTGCCAGCGCCCCTTGCTTTTCCTCTGGGAATGTGCAATGTCTACAGCAGGATAGGGTGAAACGGTGAGTTAAAGTCGGAGCTGCAGTCAGAGACGTCTTTCCATGCTGGCAGTTCAGCAGGCCCTCACCACCACCCCAGAAGATTGGTTTGCAAAATTAAGGGAATGAAAAACTCCTTGAATGTAATGACGCGTTGCTGTGTGGTTGCTATGGGCAACAAATGTGTAACGCACTATAGAAATGCATCCCCTATGTGCTGCACAGAATAATAACCCTGCCACCCTGCACAAACGAGCATACCAACACCAACTGTCACTAGAAAAACACCCCAAATATTGTTTTGCAAAACAAAAAAAAATATGTAACGCCAAAATGCAATATATATGAAAAACTGCATATACGGAAGAAGACACAATCATGCAACAATAATAAAACTTTAATAACTTTAATAATACAATTTAATGGGATTGTCAGAGTGATAACCTGTCCTTAGCAAAGGGTGGGGTCTGACACCTGCATCAGCTGTTTGGCAATAGTCCCTCCGCCAGAAGTACACAGCTCTGTTCACTGTGAATGGGAGAAGCTCTGCAGTCATGGGCTCCATCCACTACTATCTATTAGCTGATCCGTGAGGCTGAGGACAACACAAAACACATGTGAAAAATGATTAACAACAATCATCTATATTGTCCTTACACAGGGAGGGGAGTATCTGTGCCTCCTTCCATGCTGGATGAGGTAAGAGTGGCTGAAGAGAGGGATACTTTCTATATCTCAGGCTCTATAGCAGCTAGAGGTACACATTAGGTATTAAAGGTAATGTCACTAGTTTTGTGATGTCCTATGTAAGGGCAGCATAAACTGGTGACAGACACCCTTCTTCGGTAAAACCAATTAGGGCTAATTTACACATCAGTGAAACGCAGATGTGTCTCATCCATGTTCTCCAAAAATAGCTTGCTGAGCCACTGATTTTAATGTGTTTATTCTCACATCAGTGGTTTCCCCCTGACCATGGGTAGGTGTAGAAATAACGGAAGGATGAGCTACTATTGTCCATAGTTATGGACTCTTCAAACCCATCATGGGTTTTTGAAAAGCACTGACAGAACACATATGTCATATGCGTTTGGTCCATGGTCTTCACAGACCACTACCAGGAGATATTCTGCAAATCCTCTAATTGGCCCAGAGTTCCAAATCCAATTAGCAGTTTCTGGTGTGGCAATCTGTGTGCCAATGGCGTCCTACAATGCTCAGCATCAATGTAGACATGCTTATTAACTTGGTTCAGAAGAGGTCCAAATTGTGGAACAACGGGACCAAACGCTATCATAATAAGACCCGACTACTCATGGGAGAACATGACATCTCAGATGCACCCAAATAAGTGAAAGAGGTCCCCCGTGTTGTAGCAAAACTTGTGTTTCATCCACTTAAATATGTAGAGGGAATCAATTCTAAACAAATCAAATTAGCTTCAGTCCCCAGCTGCATCTCTGCAACATTTGCGCTATATGTGTGACTGTAACAGAAATATCTGCAGTATCTGCCCTGAGTGTGACTGTACCAGAAATATCTGCAGTGTCTGCTCTATGTGTGACTGTACCAGAAATATCTGCAGTATCTGCTATACGTGTGACCGTACCAGAAATATCTGCAGTATCTACTCTACGTGTGACCGTACCAGAAATCTCTGCAGTGTCTGCTCTATGTGTGACCGTACCAGAAATATCTGCAGTATCTGCTCTACCTGTGACCGTACCAGAAATCTCTGCACTGTCTGCTCTATGTGTGACCGTACCAGAAATATCTGCAGTGTCTGCTCTACGTGTGACCGTACCAGAAATATCTGCAGTATCTGCTCTACGTGTGACTGTACCAGAAATATCTGCAGTATCTGCTCTACGTGAGACTGTACCAGAAATATCTGCAGTGTCTGCTCTACATGTGACTGTACCAGAAATATCTGCAGTGTCTGCTCTACGTGTGACCGTACCAGAAATATCTGCACTGTCTGCTCTATGTGTGACCATACCAGAAATATCTGCAGTGTCTGCTCTACATGTGACTGTACCAGAAATATCTGCAGTATTTGCTCTACATGTGACTGTACCAGACATATCTGCAGTATCTGCTCTACGTGTGACTGTACCAGAAATATCTGCAGTATCTGTTCTACATGTGACCGTACCAGAAATATCTGCAGTATCTGCTCTACGTATGACCGTACCAGAAATATCTGCAGTATTTGCTCTACATGTGACCGTACCAGAAATATCTGCAGTATCTGCTCTACGTGTGACCGTACCAGAAATATCTGCAGTATCTGGTCTACATGTGACCATACCAGAAATATCTGCAGTATCTGCGCTACATGTGACCGTACCAGAAGTATCTGCAGTGTCTGCTCTATGTGTGACCATACCAGAAATATCTGCAGTTTCTGCTCTACATGTGACTGTACCAGAAATATCTGCAGTATCTGGTCTATGTGTGACTGTACCAGAGATATCTGCAGTATTTGCTCTACATGTGACTGTACCAGAAATATCTGCAGTGCCTGCTCTACATGTGACTGTACCAGAAGTATCTGCAGTATCTGCTCTACATGTAACTGTACCAGAAATATCTGCAGTATCTGCTCTACATGTGATTGTACCAGAAATATCTGCAGTATCTGCTCTACGTGTGATTGTACCAGAAATATCTGCAGCATCTGCTCTATGTGTGACTGTACCAGAAATATCTGCAGTATCTGCTCTACGTGTGACCGTACCAGAGATATCTGCAGTATCTGCTCTACGTGTAACTACCAGAAATATCTGCAGTGTCTGCTCTACATGTGACCGTACCAGAAATACCTGCAGCATCTGCTCTACATGTGACCGTACCAGAGATATCTGCAGTGTCTGCTCTACGTGTGACCGTACCAGAAATATCTGCAGTATCTGCTCTACGTGTGACCGTACCAGAAATATCTGCAGTATCTGCTCTACGTGTGACCGTACCAGAGATATCTGCAGTGTCTGCTCTACTTGTGACTGTACCAGAGATATCTGCAGTATATGCTCTACATGTGACTGTACCAGAAATATCTGCAGTATCTGCTCTACATATGACTGTACCAGAAATATCTGCAGTATCTGCTCTACATGTGACTGTACCAGAAATATCTGCAGTGTCTGCTCTACATGTGATTGTACCAGAAATATCTGCAGTATCTGCTCTACATCTGACCATACCAGAAATATCTGCAGTGTCTGCTCTACATTTGACCGTACCAGAAATATCTGCAGTATCTGCTCTACGTGTGACTGTACCAGAAATATCTACAGTATCTGCTCTACGTGTGACTGTACCAGAAATATCTGCAGTATCTGCTCTACGTGTGACTGTACCAGAAATATCTGCAGTGTCTGCTCTACATGTGACTGTACCAAAGATATCTGCAGTACCTGCTCTACATGTGACTGTACCATAAATATCTGCAGTATCTGCTCTATGTGTGACCGTACCAGAAATATCTGCAGTATCTGCTCTACGTTTGACCGTACCAGAAATATCTGCAGTATCTGTTCTACATGTGACCATACCAGAAATATCTGCAGTGTCTGCTCTACATGTGACTGTACCAGAAATATCTGCAGTACCTGCTCTACATGTGACTGTACCAGAAGTATCTGCAGTATCTGCTCTACATGTAACTGTACCAGAAATATCTGCAGTATCTGCTCTACATGTGATTGTACCAGAAATATCTGCAGTATCTGCTCTACGTGTGACTGTACCAGAAATATCTGCAGTATCTGCTCTACGTGTGACTGTACCAGAAATATCTGTAGTGTCTGCTCTACATGTGACCGTACCAGAAATACCTGCAGTATCCGCTCTACATGTGACTATTCCAGAAATATCTGTAGTATCTGCTCTACATTTGACCGTACCAGAAATATCTGCAGTATCTGCTCTACGTGTGACTGTACCAGAAATATCTGTAGTGTCTGCTCTACATGTGACCGTACCAGAAATACCTGCAGTATCCGCTCTACATGTGACTATTCCAGAAATATCTGTAGTATCTGCTCTACATTTGACCGTACCAGAGATATCTGCAGTATCTGCTCTACGTGTGACTGTACCAGAAATATCTGTAGTGTCTGCTCTACATGTGACCGTACCAGAAATACCTGCAGTATCCGCTCTACATGTGACTATTCCAGAAATATCTGTAGTATCTGCTCTACATTTGACCGTACCAGAAATATCTGCAGTATCTGCTCTACGTGTGACTGTACCAGAAATATCTGCAGTATCTGCTCTACGTGTGACCGTTCCAGAAATATCTGCAGTGTCTCCTCTACATGTGACTGTACCAGAGATATCTGCAGTACCTGCTCTACATGTGACTGTACCTTAAATATCTGCAGTATCTGCTCTATGTGTGACCGTACCAGAAATATCTGCAGTATCTGCTATACGTTTGACCGTCCCAGAAATATCTGTAGTATCTGTTCTACATGTGACCGTACCAGAAATATCTGCAGTGTCTGCTCTACATGTGACTGTACCAGAAATATCTGTAGTATCTGCTCTACATGTGACTGTACCAGAAATATCTGCAGTATCTGCTATACATGTGACTGTACCAGAAATATCTGCAGTATCTGCTCTACATGTGACCGTACCAGAAATATCTGCAGTATCTGCTCTACATGTGACCGTACCACAAATATCTGCAGTATCTGCTCTACGTGTGACCGTACCAGAAATATCTGCATTATCTGCTCTACGTGTGACTGTACCAGAAATATCTGTAGTATCTGCTCTACATGTGACTGTACCAGAAATATCTGCAGTATCTGCTCTACATGTGACTGTACCAGAAATATCTGCAGTATCTGCTCTACATGTGACCGTACCAGAAATATCTGCAGTATCTGCTCTACGTGTGACTGTACCAGAAATATCTGCAGTATCTGCTCTACGTGTGACTGTACCAGAAATATCTGTAGTGTCTACTCTACATGTGACCGTACCAGAGATATCTGAAGTATCTGCTCTACGTGTGACTGTACCAGAAATATCTGAAGTGTCTGCTCTACGAGTGACTCTACCAGAAATATCTGCAGTGTCTGCTCTACTTGTGACTGTACCAGAAATATCTGCAGTGTCTGCTCTACGTGTGACTGTACCAGAAATATCTGCAGTATCTGCTCTACGTGTGACTGTACCAGAAATATCTGTAGTATCTGCTCTATAGGTGACTGTACCAGAAATATCTGCAGTATCTGCTCTACATGTGACTGTACCAGAAATATCTGCAGTATCTGCTCTACATGTGACCGTTCCAGAAATATCTGCAGTGTCTGCTCTACATGTGACCGTACCAGAGATATCTGCAGTATCTGCTCTACAAGCGACTGTACCATAAATATCTGCAGTATCTGCTCTACGTGTGACCGTACCAGAAATATCTGCAGTATCTGCTCTACGTGTGACTGTACCAGAAATATCTGTAGTATCTGCTCTACATGTGACTGTACCAGAAATATCTGCAGTATCTGCTCTACATTTGACCGTACCAGAAATATCTGCAGTATCTGCTCTACATATGACCGTACCAGAAATATCTGCAGTGTCTGCTCTACATGTGACTGTACCAGAAATATCTGCAGTATCTGCTCTACGTGTGACCGTACCAGAAGTATCTGCAGTGTCTGCTCTATGTGTGACCGTACCAGAAATATCTGCAGTTTCTGCTCTACATCTGACTGTACCAGAAATATCTGCAGTATCTGGTCTATATGTGACTATACCAGAGATATCTGCAGTATCTGCTCTACGTTTGACTGTACCAGAAATATCTGTAGTGTCTGCTCTACTTGTGACTGTACCAGAAATACCTGCAGAATCTGCTCTACATGTGACCGTACCAGAGATATCTGCAGTGTCTGCTCTACGTGTGACCGTACCAGAAATATCTGCAGTATCTGCTCTACGTGTGACCGTACCAAAAATATCTGCAGTATCTGCTCTACGTGTGACCGTACCAGAGATATCTGCAGTGTCAGCTCTACTTGTGACTGTACCAGAGATATCTGCAGTATCTGCTCTACATGTGACTGTACCAGAAATATCTGCAGTATCTGCTCTACATGTGACTGTACCAGAAATATCTGCAGTATCTGCTCTACATGTGACTGTACCAGAAATATCTGCAGTGTCTGCTCTACATGTGATTGTACCAGAAATATCTGCAGTATCTGCTCTACATGTGACCATATCAGAAATATTGCAGTGTCTGCTCTACATTTGACCGTACCAGAATTATCTGCAGTATCTGCTCTACGTGTGACTGTACCAGAAATATCTACAGTATCTGCTCTACGTGTGACTGTACCAGAAATATCTGCAGTATCTGCTCTACGTGTGACTGTACCAGAAATATCTGCAGTGTCTGCTCTACATGTGACTGTACCAGAGATATCTGCAGTACCTGCTCTACATGTGACTGTACCATAAATATCTGCAGTATCTGCTCTATGTGTGACCGTACCAGAAATATCTGCAGTATCTGCTCTACGTTTGACCGTACCAGAAATATCTGCAGTATCTGCTCTACGTGTGACTGTACCAGAAATATCTGCAGTACCTGCTCTACATGTGACTGTACCAGAAATATCTTCAGTATCTGTTCTACATGTGACCATACCAGAAATATCTGCAGTGTCTGCTCTACATGTGACTGTACCAGAAATATCTGCAGTACCTGCTCTACATGTGACTGTACCAGAAGTATCTGCAGTATCTGCTCTACATGTAACTGTACCAGAAATATCTGCAGTATCTGCTCTACGTGTGATTGTACCAGAAATATCTGCAGTATCTGCTCTACGTGTGATTGTACCAGAAATATCTGCAGTATCTGCTCTATGTGTGTCTGTACCAGAAATATCTGCAGTATCTGCTCTACGTGTGACCGTACCAGAGATATCTGCAGTATCTTCTCTACGTGTGACTGTACCAGAAATATCTGTAGTGTCTGCTCTACGTGTGACCGTACCAGAGATATCTGCAGTATCTGCTCTATGTGTGTCTGTACCAGAAATATCTGCAGTATCTGCTCTACATTTGACGATACCAGAAATATCTGCAGTATCTGCTCTACGTGTGACTGTACCAGAAATATCTGCAGTATCTGCTCTACGTGTGACCGTACCAGAAATATCTGCAGTATCTGCTCTACGTGTGACTGTACCAGAGATATCTGAAGTATCTGCTCTACGTGTGACTCTACCAGAAATATCTGCAGTATCTGCTCTACGTTTGACTGTACCAGAAATATCTGCAGTGTCTGCTCTACTTGTGACTGTACCAGAAATATCTGCAGTGTCTGCTCTACGGTTGACTGTACCAGACATATCTGCAGTATCTGCTCTACGTGTGACTGTACCAGAAATATCTGTAGTATCTGCTCTACATGTGACTGTACCAGAAATATCTGCAGTATCTGTCTACATGTGACCGTTCCAGAAATATCTGCAGTGTCTGCTCTACATGTGACCGTACCAGAGATATCTGCAGTATCTGCTCTACACGCGACTGTACCATAAATATCTGCAGTATCTGCTCTACGTGTGACCGTACCAGAAATATCTGCAGTATCTGCTCTACGTGTGACTGTACCAGAAATATCTGTAGTATCTGCTCTACATGTGACTGTACTAGAAATATCTGCAGTATCTGCTCTACATGTGACCGTACCAGAAATATCTGCAGTATCTGCTCTACGTTTGACCGTCCCAGAAATATCTGCAGTATCTGTTCTACATGTGACCGTACCAGAAATATCTGCAGTGTCTGCTCTACATGTGACTGTACCAGAAATATCTGTAGTATCTGTTCTACATGTGACTGTACCAGAAATATCTGCAGTATGTGCTCTACATGTGACTGTACCAGAAATATCTGCAGTATCTGCTCTACATGTGACCGTACCACAAATATCTGCAGTATCTGCTCTACGTGTGACCATACCAGAAATATCTGTAGTATCTGCTCTACATGTGACTGTACCAGAAATATCTGCAGTATCTGCTCTACATGTGACTGTACCAGAAATATCTGTAGTATCTGCTCTACATGTGACCGTACCTGAAATAACTGCAGTATCTGCTCTACATGTGACTGTACCAGAAATATCTGCAGTATCTGCTCTACGTGTGACTGTACCAGAAATATCTGTAGTGTCTGCTCTACATGTGACCGTACCAGAAATACCTGCAGTATCCACTCTACATGTGACTATACCAGAAATATCTGTAGTATCTGCTCTACATGTGACTGTACCAGAAATATCTGCAGTATCTGCTCTACATGTGACCGTACCAGAAATATCTGCAGTATCTGCTCTACGTGTGACCATACCAGAAATATCTGCAGTGTCTACTCTACATGTGTCCGTACCAGAGATATCTGCAGTATCTGCTCTACATGTGACTGTACCAGAACTATCTGCAGTGTCTGCTCTACGTGTGACTCTATCAGAAATATCTGCAGTATCTGCTCAACGTTTGACTGTACCAGAAATATCTGCAGTGTCTGCTCTACTTGTGACTGTACCATAAATATCTGCAGTGTCTGCTCTACGTGTGACCGTACCAGAAATATCTGCAGTATCTGCTCTACGTTTGACCGTACCAGAAATATCTTCAGTATCTGTTCTACATGTGACCATACCAGAAATATCTGCAGTGTCTGCTCTACATGTGACTGTACCAGAAATATCTGCAGTACCTGCTCTACATGTGACTGTACCAGAAGTATCTGCAGTATCTGCTCTACATGTAACTGTACCAGAAATATCTGCAGTATCTGCTCTACGTGTGATTGTACCAGAAATATCTGCAGTATCTGCTCTACGTGTGATTGTAACAGAAATATCTGCAGTATCTGCTCTATGTGTGTCTGTACCAGAAATATCTGCAGTATCTGCTCTACGTGTGACTGTACCAGAGATATCTGCAGTATCTTCTCTACGTGTGACTGTACCAGAAATATCTGTAGTGTCTGCTCTACGTGTGACCGTACCAGAGATATCTGCAGTATCTGCTCTATGTGTGTCTGTACAAGAAATATCTGCAGTATCTGCTCTACATTTGACGATACCAGAAATATCTGTAGTATCTGCTCTATAGGTGACTGTACCAGAAATATCTGTAGTATCTGCTCTACATGTGACTGTACCAGAAATATCTGCAGTATCTGTCTACATGTGACCGTTCCAGAAATATCTGCAGTGTCTGCTCTACATGTGACCGTACCAGAGATATCTGCAAGTATCTGCTCTACACGCGACTGTACCATAAATATCTGCAGTATCTGCTCTACGTTGTGACCGTACCAGAAATATCTGCAGTATTGCTCTACGTGTG